>BGPR01000407.1:669-55293 GCA_013235015.1 Araneus ventricosus
TTTGATTCTGAAAACTCATGATATTTTCTATATTATTTATCATTGTCATTATTTTACTTTGACATTACTTAATTTTTCTATGAAGAAATGAACTTAAATTTTTAAAAGATCGTGCTTTCACATCTTCATTATTTCCATGCTTCGAAGGAAAGCACACATTATGTTCATGTTTGATCAAAAATAAAATAATATCTGTAAAATATGTTTTGTATTGACATTTCATTATTTCACGATTTCAATGTCCAGATAAAATAATTACACATTTTAAATATTAAAAAATATTTTATTGTGAAATGATTCCCTAACTATATCACTCAGGTCAGAACGTTCCGGCACTGCCTTATTTACGATTTAACCACTGCATCCAACGAAATGATTCAAGTTATTCCTAGCGAAATATGCTAAAAAGTGAGCAGGGAATAAATCACGACTGACGTCATTAATCATTTCCCCGCTCTCATTATAATTTTTTTCCGAAAGATGGCGCAGATGTAGCCAGGGGAGAAACTGGCCGTTTTTGAATGGATCTTCATTTGAAAAAAAGTCTTGACCCCATCAAGAAAAGAAATTATTACAAATGAATGGACAAAGGAATTTTAACCGTTCTTGTTTTAAATCGGGAAGAAATGTTCCATTTATTACCTCAAAAAATTTGAAAAAGGTAACAAAATTAGAACGTCGGATGGAGTAATTTGATTTTTAATTCTTAAAATTGTAAGCGAAAATTGCCTACTTTTTTAAAATTTCTCAAAATTCAGGAAATTATAATAGATTTTCAAGACAGACGTCATTAAAACTATAATTGTTTGCTCAAGCCGCTGGTGCATGATTGTTTTTCTACGATCATTATTTCTCTTAGATCGCCCAAAAACCTGCGAAAAATCACCCAAAATAACACAAAACATTAAATAAAACAATTTTCTAGATTAAATCTAAAATTCTGGCTTCGATGTGCATTGAGTCACCCTTACGACTACCTGTGTGCTAAATTTTATAGCTGTAAGGCCGATAGATTCGTCTGAACATCGCACGCACACACACAAACACTGCCTTTTATAAGTATAGAAGATATGGTAGAACACCAGTGTTCCATGCTATCGGTTTAATACGATAACCATTAAAATATGCTATGATTCGCATTTATTTTCTATGCCCTTTATGTACTTCCTTATGTTCTTTATAGCTCTATTGGGATTGTTGTCCAAAATATTTAGCAATTCTTGATATTGATGAGATGTTTTAAGCCAGAACTACTAAAAACGAAGGACATGACGTTCAACTTTGGAAAATATTATGTTTGATACATTGCTAGTCTTTGTTTTCCATTACTGAAATTCATTAAATAATATTTGAAAACATATTTTGTAAATCATCTTTGAACGAATGTCTTATAGAGTAAATGCCTTCAGGTCATTTGACATCTGCTCAAAATTAGAGACTAATTTCGAAGAGCCAAGAGAAGTCTAGCTTCAAAACGGAAACATTAATTTAAGATATTCCGAATTGCTGTAGTCTCTTCAAATTCCCTGTTTTAATTGCACTAAAATTCCACATCTTCGTTTTAATTTTTTTTTTTTTTTATAACGTAGAACTACGTTCCTCAGGAAGGAATTTGATTCACACGCCAAAACGCCACAAAAAACGTTGTATGGGAGATCCTCTATATCTCGGTAACTACATATGTTAAAAACATATTTAATGTCTTATTTTAAAGATAAAGGGTAACAACAGAAGGTGCAAAAAAATTAAAAATTGGAATTGTAGTTCAGCGACTACTGAGTCGTAAAATTGGGCAAAAATACGCATGAATTGGTGACGTCACAAGCAGGAGGTGCAAGTTCACAATTGGCTGACGCTCTCGCTTTCCACGTTTCCGCGAGCGAGGTTTCCCGATTGAGTTGAAAAGTGAGAAAATTGAGTAGAAAACAAAAGAGAATTGAAAGTAACTTCGAGAAACAAAAGAGAATCACGAGTAATTTCGAGAAACAAGAGTATCGCGAGTAACTTCGAGAAACAAAAGAGTATCGCGAGTAACAAAGAGAATCCGCGAAGCTTCGAGAAACAAAAGAGAATTGTGAGTAACAAAGAGAAACCGATAAACTTCGAGAAACAAAAGAGTCACGCGAGTAAAGTAGTCCTGCGCCTTTAACATCAGCGGCTGTTTGAAAAGGACAGCCTCCTGTCAATTTTTCTATATCTATTAGGAGTTTATCTATTAGGAGTTTGAAACTCGATTCCACTGAAGATCCACTGTGTGTGGGGCATGTTGCACGTTAAATCATACGTAGTGGCCAAACGTCCTCCCACAGGTGTGGTGCGGAAGTTCGGATGTCATCCTCGTCAATTGACCGTGGTTCAAAATTGCGTGGATCGTCCCAAAATAGCCCTCGTGTTGCTTCAAAATGGGACGTTAATATAACTAAAACTAAACTAAACTTTATCTATTAGAAACCTTATTCTTCTGGTTCCCCTGTATATGTCGGAGTAATACAGTGGAGTCTCCCTATAACGAAATCGCTTGGTTCCAGTTGAAAAATTCGCTATAGAGAAAATTTCGTTATACGGAGATGAGAGATTTTTGCAGTTATTTAAGTAAATGTTACAAACCTTTTAGTATGTGCGATAAGTTCAAAAATATTTAATTATGACTTTCAATTAAAAATGAAGTAATATTTATTATAAATTTGTTAAAATTATACTAATTTTTATTGCTTCACATAGCATTCTATTGTTATGTGTTATCGCTGGAATGAACAATGCGAGTGTTTCCAGAAACAGGCACGTGTGATCGATTTGTTTGCACGGAAATTAGCAACTTTCTTCAAAAATGACAAAAATCGAAAAGATAAAGGTCTGAAAAAATTCGTTATAGGGAGACAACCACTTCGTTATATGGAGAATATTTTGAATGTTATTTAACATTCCGATTGAAAATTTCGTTATAGGGAGAAATTCGCTGTTGGGAGACTTCGTTGTAGGAAGACTCTACTGTATATTAAATTTTAAATAATGACTTTGTACATTAAATTTGTACGTTTGCGATAATTTTTTAAATGTTCATTTTTGGTTTAAATGCTTTGTATTATAAAGATAATTGGCCATCTCGAAAGTTATTTTTAGGCTTGAAATGATCATTATTCATATTCGTATTATAAGTGTTATTATTCGCAATTACTGGACTAATTCACACGATTTTGATAACTACAAAGTGATACCACTTTTCTTAATACAAAAAAACAATTCAAGTTCTTTTTATAAAATTTATAATTAAATATATTACTATAAATGATTTCAGTTAAGTAAAAAAGTATGATTTCAGTAAAGGAATAAAATGAAATATTTTGGAATGATAATAAGATTTGAGCTTTCTTATCTAATAGTTTTTTGTACTTTGAACAATAATTAATACCTAAATTCGGTCTAACCAGATAGTCCATTCAACGCTTTAAGCAATTTCTTTCGTTTACTTATTTTTGGCACTAATTCTTTACATGATGAAGCATAATTAATGTTTTGAATATGTGGAAACAAAATCATCATTTCTTATAAAATATGTTATTTACTAAGAACCCATAAAGCACGTCTTTAAATTAGGTAATTTGACCAGTGAAAAACCTTCTCTCTTTTAATAAAATATAATTTAAACTCTCTAATCAAAATGAATAAATACTCAACCCAAATTTTAGTGCTTTATTCTCATAAAAAATAATCACAGCGCGGTTATTTTTGAAACGTAATGGCTATGGTGTATTCATCATTTTTAAGTACGAGATCCACATAAATAATAGCTTCGTGGGAAAATTATATTAGTCAAAAACCTTCAAAAGAAATGTTGAAATGATCTAGATAGGTTAAAAAGTGGACCTGTCTTATCTATTCGAAGGCTAACCTGACAGTCACTAACTCTAGATTTAAAAGCACCGAATTTTGCCGATAAGAATCCAAGAGGTGTTTTAATCAGCCATTTCTTAGCATAAATCATCAGGTCCTAAATGTAAGTTTAACATTAAATGCATGATCAAAGAACTATAATTAGATGTTGGAATCTTTTGTGCTCCGACTCGTAATTCCGAAAGGGTGTGGGCAAACGTGCGATTAACTTTCTTTTCAAAAAAGAGGTTTAAAATCGGAACCTAAGTTGAATAAAAGCTTATGCTCGCAGTATTTTGGTAATTAACTGTCATTTTATTTTTCACGTTAAATGCAGGCTTTACATCATCCTGATTAATTTGGAGATGGTTGCAAGATATATTTTATTAAAGGGATTAAATTGTAAGAAAACGAGTTTGTGCGAATTGAATTAAGAAAAACGAATTTGCGAACTCAATTCTTAAATGATTTTAAGAGAAGGGCATATGAATAATGCTAAAATTAACTTCAGATAAATTGCCAAAGGTTATTCAGAATAAATATTGCTGAAAATCAAGATCGAAAATTTGAAACTATTTATGTTTAAATATTATTATTATGTTATGATTTAAAAATTGACTTTTCATTAAATAAAAACTGAATAAAACTGGAATTTCATTTCAGTTAGCATTCAGATTTTTTTATTTTTTCAGTGTCATGCTTTTATTTACTGAATAGGAATAAAATTTTTAATATAATAACATTTCATTCAAGTTATTGAATCAGTATTATAACATAATATATTCTAAATAGTATTGTATTATATTATCTATATATAATAATATATAATACATATTTGAAACAGGAGAAAGAAGCAAAGCCCATTAAGAACAGATCTTTTAAATTTGAACAGATGTCAAATTATACCTGATTATCTTTTCTACACAACATAGTGTTACGAATCTGTAAATCCATTTTAGATGCAATATTAGTCTTGTGGTTAGAAAGAGAGTTTCATACAGACTCTTAATGGTTGCCAGGCCGATGACCCCGACCTTGGTGACCATTTGCCGACTTGGCTACACAAATGAAGGTTCTAGAAAATTCAAGGATTTGGGTCCTTATCTCTCATAGGAAAAGAAATCGGGATTTTTCTGGAGAATCCCTTCTGGCGCCACGCTCTGTCGGAAAGAATAAATATCAGAGTTCAAAGTTCTTTCTTCTTTGGAGTTCTGTTCGCAGTGCGAATTGGTCAGCTGTTAGACTCTGAATGTTATTGATAGTGCTGTTTCTGTTGTTATTAGTGATTTGCTATCTGCTTTGGATTGCTAATTTGTACAAGTGCTGTATTTCTTGTTACCTAAGCTTGGTGACTTCTGGAATATTCACGGAATAAAGAGTCTTTCCCATTATCCAGCTTGTTGGACTTATTTTACCGTATACACACTGGATGATTTTTCGTAACAATAGCGACACAAACAAGAGGACGCATGTGATGCCAGTCGGTTGTATTGCAGTGAAAGTTCAACGAAGAATGAACGGTTTATAACTGAAACTATTACTTGCCGACATGGTTTTTAAATATCCTCTGAAAAGCATGAAAACCGAATTTTATAATATGTTTAGAACAAAATGTTAACAAACAACGTGTGGACTATGTTTTGAAAATGAAGAACTATTTGTAGATTGTAAACCAAACTTTCAGTGAAGGAATTTTGATTTGATGGCTACCAATTTAGGATGAAAAACATCTGGAGATTTCACTTGCTAAAATTTCTAAACTCCACTTCTTCCATGAGATATACATTTTACTTTTATTTTCAAGAACAAGAAAACTGAATTTTTTTATTAACATAGTCTTTAAATATCCACTGGATATTGGCATTTCACTCTCATTTTCAAAATCATGAAAACAAACTTCATGATATAATAAAAACGAAACATTAAAAAAAAAAATGTTGAGTAAGTGTTGAAAAGAGTGAATTATTCAAAGAGTTTAATCCAAAATTATTGTAATGAAATTTTGATTTGCTAACCACCAATTGAGGATAAAATTTTTGTTCGTTCCGTTTGCTAAAATTCCATTGCATTCACGAAATATAAGGTTTATTTATATTTTCACGAAAAAAGAAAATCGAACTTCATGATATATTAGGGAAAAATGACGGAAGGCTGTCTTTTCAAACAGCCGCTGATGCTAAAGGCGTAGGATTACTTTAATCGCGTGTCTTTTTTGTTTCTCGAAGTTTCTTTTAAATTTTTAAGTTTAAGTAAGTTTTTGTTTTGTAACTTCTATTGTTAGCCTTTATCTCTAAAATAAGACATTAGTTATGTTTTTAACACATGTAGTTACCGATATATAGAGGACCGCGTCACCAATTCATGTATATTTTTGCCCAACATTGCGACCCGGTAGTCGCTGAACTACAATTCAGATTTTCAATTTTTTTTGTAACTTCTGTTGTTACCCTTTATCTCTAAAATATGACATTAGTTATGTTCTTAACACATGTAGTTACCGAGATATAGAGGATCTCCCATACCAAATTTTGTGGCCTTTTGGCGTGTGAATCAAATTCCTTCCTGAGACCCCAATGGGAGGAACGTAGTCCTATGTTAAAATATTTACAAAAAAATATGAGTTTTAAGTCTTGAAGATAAATTTTGTTTTGGCAACATGGCTCCGAAAGCTGTCGACGTGGATTTCGAGCAGAAAGATAAGGTGAAACTTTTCACAGATAAACTTACTGGTATGCAAGATATTTTTAAAGGATTTACCGAGAAAAAGTCTGCTAATGCTCAGGATAAGGATGATTTTTTTAAAATTTCAACTTAATGTTGCATGTCGAGGCAGTTTTCCCCTTGTTCCTGACAAAAATTTGGAATACGAACCTCCTGGAACAATGATGAACCTATTTATCGAAAACTTCAACCACCCACAAATCTTAGTTTACAGCAGGAAATCATCAATGCTGAAATGAAAACTGATGTTTCTACGTACGCTTCTGTGGCTCAGACTCCCTCAGCTATACCCGAAGGTAATTTCAAAGTTATGGGCCATTCTGTTAATGATAAAAAAAATCAATTCGTAAGTTGTAATCAATGGTGCTAGAAAAAATTCAGGCCTAAAAATAGTTAGTAAAATACCGAGGAGGAAGTCTATTTTCTTATCTAGATTAAGTCCTGAAACCACAATGAACGATGTTAATGACTTTTTCAGTCCTTTAAGATTGAAATTTCTTCAGTGGTATAGGCTTAAAATTAAGTTTCAAATGTATGCGTCTTTTTCCATCGAGGTTTTTGAAACTGACCTGCAGCAGTTATTGAACGCTCGATATGGCCTGAGGGATATCTTATCGCTGAGTTTTTTTGGCTAACTCAGAAATAACCAGATTTCCCAAAACGTTATTCCTGGATCTGACATCAACAATCTTCCTGGTTTAAATTCTCCAACGCACACAGTCTTGAATGAATGACTTTCATTGTTTTATCAGAACGTACGTGGATTACGAACTAAAACTGCTGACTTTTTCAGTTCCGTGACTTCGGAGGATCATGATATCATTTTTACTTTCTCGTATACTAAGTATACAAAGAGAAAGTATTGTAATCGTCAAAAAATTCGAACTCGAGATTTTGACGAATCTCCACGTTTTAGACCTCCCTGAGGCCGAAAAACACAATTTTGGAATTATGTCTGTGTGTCTGTCGGCCTGTGAACACGATAACTCGAAAACTATTAGAGCTACGGGGATGAAATTTGGTATGTGGTCTTTAAACATAATTTTCAGGTTTCTATCAAATTTTGAACAAAATCCCTGAAAGGGAAGTCTGTCTGTCTGTATGTCCGTGGTCATGTGAACGCTATAACTCAAAAACCTGAATAGCTAGATGGATAAAATTTGACACACAGTTTTATCGTCATGAATGTAGGTCCGTATAAAACTTTGGGCCAAATCCGTCAAAAGGTTGACTGTCTGTCGATCTCTATAGTCGCATCTCCAACGAATCCGCTATCTCCACACGCATGCGTTCTGGACTCAATCTTCTGTGCTCGATATTTATTGACTCCTGCTTGGCGCTTTTTTTTCATCCGATTCTTCATGCGCATGAGTACTGGTAGTAATCTGTGCGCGCGGAAGGATTATGCGACTTTGTCCTTGAGCCAGCAAGAGTAGAAATCGGTACACATTTAATCGGAACGATCTCTTTGAATTTGATTCTTCACCTAAATATTTTCTGATAGTCATTGGATCCTGGGTTACAATAGGTTCGAATTTTTTTAACCACGTGGGGGGGGGAGGGGAAACAGTACCTTTTTCGAGAAGTATACGAGAAAGTTTAGGGGAGAACACTCCCGCTGGTTATCACTGAAACATGGCTTTGTGAAGATATTGATCCCTCAGACCTAATCGATGATAGATACTTCGTGGTTCTTCAACTAATTCTTACAGACGTGGTGGTGATTTTCCAATATCTATTAAAAAGTTTTTTCCCCTGTAAATTGGGCTTTTCTGGTTTGCATCCCGAGGCCGTCTGGATTTCAGTCAAATTAAATCATAAGGAAAAAATTCTTGCATTTGTAGTTTACTTTCCGGCTTCCTCTCATGCCGACATGCATGTTAAATTTTTTGATTGTTCTGAAGGATTTGGATTTTTTGATGAAATTTTCATCTGTGGTGATTTTAATTTATCTGTATATGATGATTTTTGTGATCACAAGAACCCAATTATAAAAGAATTATCTAATTTTATGAATCTTTATAATTTAGGACAATTTAACAATACTTTTAAATGTAATAATAAATTTCTTGATTTGATCTTAACTAATATTGATTTTAGTGATATTTCTGTCTACCCCAGAGATAGACCTTTGGTGCCCGAAGACAAACATCATCCTGCTCTGTCAGTTTCCATCTGTTTTGTTCCTTTAAATATGATTGTAAAAGGGCAGATTTTTTAATTTTGTGGTATTTGTTCCTTGAGATCGATTTGAGTTTTTTTACTTGATTTTAATGAATTAAATGATGCAGTTGTTTGCAGTTTATAATTGTTTAAACGATGTTTTCATCCAAACTACTCCTTTAAAAAAACTGTTATTGGAAAATTTATTAATTTTTTTAAAATTATTACCACTAATTTATTCTGCTTGACAAATAAGATTATTTCTTCATTTGAAATTGGCTCTCAACTTGATGTTGTTTACATCGACTTTTCTAAAGCCTTTGATTCTATTGATTTTGGCATTCTTTTAAATAAGTTACATAATATTGGTTTTCACGTAAGCCTGACTGATTGACTTCATTCTTATTTATGTAATTGGACATTCTTTTTAAAATGGCGTTTCTCATGAGTTTTCATTTCCGGTGTCCCACAGGGCTCTAACCTTGTACCTCTACTTTTTATTTTATTTATTAATAACTTTCTTAAAGTACAAGTAAGTTTTAAAGTACTCTGAATATCTTTTATTTGCTAATCACTTGAAAATGTTTAGGCTAAAACGATCCAATTTAGATGTTGTTCTTTTAAAAAGAGATCGTAATTATCTGTCTAAGTGGTGCACGGGCAACAGGTTACTCTTGAACATTGAAAAGCGTAGTATTCTTGTTATACTCGAAAAGCTCAACCTTTGAATCATGATTATAAAATTAACAATCTTGTTTGATCTCGCTCAAATGATCTTGGTACATTTTTTTATATACAACTTGATTTTTCAACACATATATAAAAGCATGGTCTCTCAAGCATACGTGAGACCTGGAATTCTTAAAGCCCAAACTAGGAATTTTGTGGTGAACCTGACTTTTGAAGGTATTGTACACACTATCCGGATCCAATCTGGATATCATTGCAGTTTAAGTAGGATCCTAATTACAGAAATTAAACTGAAATACTCGAGCGAATTCAAACTAAATTATTGGCAGATATTACTCTTTACAAAGAAAAAATTTTATTTGCAGGAACTCTCTTCGAATCTACTTGATATCTTTTAATACACCTAGTTTGGTTCAAAAAACGTGATCTCTTGTGTTCTGCTCTTCAACAAAGTCATTAATGGTTTGATTGATGCAATGCTTCTATTGAGCTCCATCCATTTTGTTGTGCCTGCCAGATCTTTAAGAAACCAAAGTTTATTTCAAATATATTTTCGAGATTTAATATAAACAAGTTCTGCTTATACAAATTTTATTAGAATTTTAACAAGTTCTCTGATGAACTTGATCGTTTATCATGTATTCGATGTTTTAATTGTTTTATAAAAGTTTTTACCATGATGTTTTTTCTTAAACCTTTTAACGGAACTTATTTTTAACACGTCAATTCTGTTTTTGGGTAAATGTCAACAACTTTAAATTCTAATGTGTTTTTAATTTGTGATTTTGTACCAATTTTAAGTCCCTTTTATGTTTTTTTTAGATCTCATCATTTTTTAATTTAAACTTAATGTGTTTTTATGTTATTACATAGACTGTATACAACTTTAAAAAATCCTGTGTGTTTTTTTGTGTTTCTGTGATTGTGTGTTTAAACTTTGAAATTATTTATTCATCTTATAATTTTATTTATTGTTTGGTGATTAGTTATGACGACTGTGTCTTAATTTTCTAATAAGTTTTCTAATAATAAGATCTTTAAGATCTGTTGATTAGGATTTTGCTTTCTGTGTGTTTCATTTTGTTTCTGTACTCTATAATTGAGTTTTCTCTGCAGTGTGCTTTCAATAAAAACGAAATATGAAGGTTTTAAACCATAATATCAGTAAATTCTGATGACTACTAACTTGTATGAATTTTTTTGTAGATTGTATACGCTAAATTCCCTCGTTTCTTATGAGGTATGGCATTTTACTTTTATTTTAAAAGCTAGAAAATGAACTTTAGTAAGTTTAGGAATGAGATTTAACAAAATACTATATAACTGTGGAGAAAATTTATAAAATAACGAATATTTCGAATTTAGAAATTAGTGAATTTCAGTAAAAGGAATTTTGATATGCTAACTAGCAATTTAGAATGAAATTTCGTGGATTTTCTTTTCAAAATTTCGTTGCATCGATGAGATGTGCATTTCAATTTTTTTTTCAAAAACAAGATGTGTTTAGAAGAAAATGTTAACAAAGATTTAAATTTTGTGTTTGGAAAATATATCCGTTAGTTAAGAACCGAAATTTCAGTAAAGGAAATTCGAAACTGTGAATTGTAACATCAATTTAGGATGAAATTTGTAAGACTTTCGGTTTACTAAATTCTTCCAAAATCTTTTGAAACACTATTTTTCTTATCACTGCTTTATCTCCACCCTTATTACTTCTTTTCGAATTAACCAGTTAGAGAATCGTCTAGCAGTCTGATTATTGGACCTTCACAGCTGACTCTTACCGAACACGAAAAAGTTTAAAGGCACTTGAACACTTAAAATAGCATATTCTTTTGGAGTCCAGTGTATTTTGTTTTCCCTCACTTCAAATGACGTTTTTAAATGCATGTAACTTATTTATTGCCCTTTTAGAACAAGGCCCACGCACAGTTTTTATCTACCAAGACGTCATTACACAAACATCTCAATTGGGTCTTCCATTTTCGCTCTAAATAAGTCTATTTACTTGCATTTGACCATCGATCATGGCGCATGTAATGAAGTGTTTCATCTCTTTTTTCATAAGAAAATCCATTTCCATCCAAAAAATCTTCCTCTTCCTATCCAGCCAGCCCACCACACTTCTTCCACCAAAAAAAGAAACAGCAAAGATGACAAGATCTTTTACCACAAATATCCTATCCCGTTATAAATGCAATTTTTCTTCATCCAATGCATCTTGCGGTGTTTTTTCAGGAGTTTATCAATGACAGGTAGACTGGTAGATGCTAAGCATCTTGTTTGTAATGGCAAGAAACGTAGGTGGAAGCTTGATGAAGTGGTCTACATTAACTGAACGTATATCTATTACATTTCCGTTTATATAAGGATGTTTTTGCACTGTTCTCACAATGTTATTTATTCTGTATTTATTTTGGAGTAAATATCACAGCTTGAAATCAAAATATTTAAATGGGAAGTTAATAATTCTTATAAAGATCGCTTCCTCATGATTCCTTTTCTGTTAAAAATAGTGTTTATCATAAAATGAGGTTAAAAGGTCAAAGAAGCATGAAAGCTATTTGTAAATTTTGATATCTATAGTATTTAACAAAACGCATGTTTTAAATCTGTATTTATAGTTCTCAGACAGTGGTTAATCAACGAATAGAATGTGTAATAAAAAAATCCTTTGTTAATTTTACAGAAATATTGCACATACGAATTTAAATTTCCAACGTGCAAGAATTTTCTATGTATGGTCTAATCTACACTAGTCATCGTAGCAAGCGTTGCTTGATGGATAAAATGGAATGACTTTAAGGAAATACTGAAATAGCAAGCTACCTAATTTCAAGTTCTTGCATATCATAGCGGCTTCTCTTCTTTTGGAACAGCGATCATATATGTCCTGAAAAACTGGACGATCTGGAATTTCGTAGGTATGTCCCGGTACTCCGAAAAATATTATAAAGATAGGAATTTCATCTTGATTAAATTAATTATTCCTCCATTCATGGAAAAAAAGTTAAAAAATATGAAAAATAAACCATTTTGTTAGAGATATTTTACGAACGAAGGTTGACTTATGGACGTGATATTTCAAAACAGTTAATAAGAGAACCATTACAAGATATTGTCATTCGCATTATAAATAATCGTGTAATGTATAAAGATGTTTAAATTATAATGTGAAATGTTTAATGCTGTTAATAAAACACTGTGGGTATTCCTTTTCTTACCATTAAATGCCGTGAGATAAAAGTTGTTTGCCACATGCGTCAATTAATACGTTCCAACAGATGTCTCTCCAACCAATCCACATTGACGAAATAGACTGGTGGCTGAATCTCAACTTCGACACTGAAGGGTAGTGGATTCGAAACCCGATTCCATCAAAATTACTCCATTCACGTGCATCTGCAGCTTGTTAAATCCACCGAGGTTAAACGTCCTCCTTTATGGTGTGGAAGTTTGGCAATTGGAAGGAGCGAGAGTGCTGGCTCAGTTCTCGTCATCTGACAAATGTTCAAAAGTAGGGTTACTCCAAATAAAACTTCAAACTAGGACTCTAACCTGATCAGGAAATCCAACTATATAATTATTTCGTCTATCTGAAATTTAAATTCAGAAAATCTGGTCACCACTGGTCTCCGGAACGCTTTCTCGAAAACATTACAAAACCTCATACAGTATGAATATGCAGTCTTTTTAAATGCCACCTTAGCGTGGTTTCAAAGCATTAATCTATGCAGCATAACTTAAAAAAAGTATAAACGATTTGAAAGTCACTAATAACTTTTTCTCAGTTCCTTGCCTTCAACTGTTAAAGCTACTTATTTATATGTAAATGCTGCTTTCTAGTGCTGTCAACAAAAAGGCATGGGCAAATGCAAAACTTAAGCCTGTTTTGTCACTAATACAGTCTCTAATGATGGTGAAACCTTCACAAAAACCATGATAGATCTAACAGCTTTCAGCGCAGTACATTACCATAAATCCATAAGAGCTGTACCAGGAAATGTTTCCTTGATTTCAAGTAAACAATTGAGAATTTGCATTCCCTTCTTTTTCGACAAACTTTTTGTTGCGTGGTGGCTAAAAATTCAGATTTGACTATCCTGCATCATACATATTGTTGAAAACATAAAATTATGTAAAATATGTTTCTAATTTAGATTACGAAATCTGTGTAAGAAGATGTAAAATTTTGTATTTCATAAGTTGCATGAAGTGAAATATCTGTTGGATTCGTCTATTCATTTTTGCTTTTCATCACTTATTTCAGCTGAAAAATTATCAAAGATCATGCAATCATTGTAAAACCGCAAAACTGTTGCCTTCCAAAAAATAAGTAACAAAACCTTTGCTATATTGGAAAGTTACTGAATAAATTGTTGGTTTTTGTTCTGATTGAAGCTTAGAAAATCTTGTCGTGTTTTTTCATTCATCTATTCAACTTAAATAGATGAGAAGCAATTAACAACAGTAAATATATTAACGAATAAATGTATTAACAAAACTAAATATATCTTCAGAATTGTTTTAAAACTTCTGCCTCCACTTGCCATTCATTGAGAGACTTTATTCGAATTTAAGAACTCATAATCACAGTCATTTCAACCAAAAAAAACCAGAGATATACATCAGAAAGATTCGAATGAAGCAGAAACTGAAATTCAGGTGACTTCAGAGAAAAGTGGCCCTCAAATCTCTTCTTGAAGTTTCCTAATTTTTATTTTCTTCATCTAGTAAGTGTGTTTAATTAAACAATGATCTTCGTGTACTTGGTATATTTAAAATCATACGCAACAGCCCTACCTCGCCATTGATTTACATGCAAAAAACTAACAAGGTGCCCTCGATTTTCTCGTACACTTACACAATACAGATCTACAGTTTTAATAACAAGACGAAATACCGAATTTAATTTATCTACTCCGTTGCGTTTTTGAGTTATTGGGTTCAGTTACACACAGACAGACAACAACTGAACGACTAATTGACTGATGTTTGGCCCAAAACTTGGTGGGTGGGTGTGTGTGTGTGTGTGCGTGTGTGCGGATTTTGGCATTGCGATTTATTCTGTTCACAGACAGACAATCATAATTGAAAAAATGTTTTTTACGGACTCAGGAAGATGTAAATTCTTAATTTTTTACAAATACAATTTTTTCTTTTACAAGTACAATACTTCCTCTGTGTACTTCATATACGTGAAAATAATAATAAATAAATTTTACCTAAGATTTTTGCCACTTAGATCTTCCTTCTCAATGCTTACGCTTGTAAAATTTTCCTGAAGTCACTCTCGAAAACATCCAAAAACAACGTACAGGAAGTACGAGTACAATGACCTTTCAGTTACTCGAAGGACCTCATAATACTTTCAGAGCAGTTTCCCAGAAAAAACCCCTCTTTTTATAATATTGATATAGTGAGGGCGATATTTTTTCTGTTCGGAAGGGTACCCCTTTTCGCTCCTCTGAATTCCAGAAAAACTATACTGCCCGTCCCTCACACTCTTTTATCCAATTTCATACACACTCATCCAAGTATGAGATGCTCATAACTGCACTAATCTAGACCGGAGGCGGAAATAGCACGATCGCGAGTGCAGAGTGAGAAAATAAATCACTTGTGTCAACACGTTGCAGGAATCCCACTCTTACAACGGGATTTTATGGAGACCCCGAAGGCCTCTCGATCACTCTCTCGAGATCATCACATGCGAAGACTACTGGGGAAGAGCAAAAAAATAAAGTAGTAAAAAAAGCGAGATATAATCTTTAGCAAGAGTTATGTCTCCTCCCGTACAGTTCTTTTGATTGAAGAAAAATTTCGATTAATCGCGTTTGATTAATATGATAGGGAAAGGGGGAATTCAGAGCAATATGAGATCCAGTCCAAAAAGATGCATTTCCGTTTTTTTTTTGGGGAATGTTATTAAGTTAAACGCGCTGAATGTTATGTATGTGACATGTACGAAATTTTAGGTTCATTTTTTCTGGTGGTCATAGTTTTTTTCTGTCGCTTTTTCTTGAGATGTTAGCGACATATGATTCCCCCCTTTTATCTTCTTGTATATGACTTTTACAAAGACAAAGGATTGTGATCGTCAAAAATTTGATCTCGAGATTTTGATCAAACTCCGAGAACTTTCTGTGGACACAATAATTCGAAAACGGAGCAATTTGCATGAATAAAATTTGATATGTGGCCTTTATACCACAATTGCATATGCGCATAAATTCTGGAGGAAATACGTCAAATGGAAGTTTGTCAATCTGTTCGTCCGTGTGCATCTGGATACTATAACTCAAAAACATAAAAAGCAACATGGATGAAATTTGGCATATGATTTTTTCACCAGAACTACACTGCCCTCCTAAGCTTAAAAGGCATATCTCATTTTTTTCAGATTTTTCCTATTTAGTGGTTTTCTACTATTTCTTAATAAGATACGGCCTTTTTGCTCACTAATAATGTCGGGCAGCTCGCAAACATTACTAACAAGAGCAACACCAGGTACATGGGTCACCGATTTTTTTCAAATTCTGTACGTTTTTAGCAGTGCCTTAGGACAATACAACATGCTGTAAGATCCCCCAAGATCATTAGTGACCAGTAACTTTTTTCCCATGCCATGGGTCACTGAGCAGAGCAGGTGTCTCGGCGGGAAGTCCAGTCTGTCAACAACGGACATCTCGTTAAAACGCCGACAAAGAGAGCCGGGAGCCCAGCCTGTCACCGACGGACTACTCGTTAGTGGAAGTGATTGATAGGGTCATTTAGCACCAGTCTGAGAACCCGCTTGCGACAAGAAAAGGACTAAGAGGTAAGGAACCAATAATGGCTCTCTGAAATAGACTCCACCTACAAAATTGACGAGGATTCGTGGAGAGGCTTTTTGACCGCTCCCCCAGTGGGAGAGAGATGAGGGTTAAAAAGAAAGAGAATTTGGAAGAGGACAGAAGAGGATCAAGGGCTCGTTTTTCCTGAGTGATGACAACGAGAGACTGAGGACTGAAATCTCGAGTCCGGTCGACGGAAGACCGACATTTTTCATTTAGGCTACTCGTAGAAGTGGGCCTGTTTTGGTTGAGTGCCAGAGTAGGCTGAAGGAAGCCAGAACTGTAATCATTTATTCTATTAATTTTCATAATTTTCTTATATTTAATCAAGAACATTGCTCAATAAAACTCTTGCACGCACGTGCTAATTAAAAAAGAGTATTTCTTGATTCTGGACCTTCCTCCCCAGAGTCATTAGCTGTCAAACGCGTCACAATGCAAGTCACAAGTTCTACAACTCAGTAATTTTTGAGAAAATGGATCGAAAACTTTAGCGGATAAAATATGAAACAGTTCGCTGCAAGTTAGTGCGAGATGACGTTAGATTCGTAATTGCTGGATCGCCGGATCGAGTCCCACACTGAACGTTTTCTTAATACCACTTAAATATTTTATAACGAATAATTACGTTTATACGCGTGGATATTTATTGAACTTTCAACAGCGTTTAGTAATTCTACTTTTTCGTAAAATAAAAACTTATTTTTTATTATAACTTTATTCATCACATTGTATGAATCGTAATTAATATCAGCCAATTCGCTTCAGCCTTACTAATGAATACCGTCTTATAATGTGATGAATAAAATTATAATAAAAAATAAATTTTTATCTTGCAAAAAAATTAGCAAAGTTACTAAACGCTGTTGAAAGTTCAATAAATATCCATGCATATAAAAGTAATTATTCGTTATGAAATATTTAAATGATAGGTTGAAAAAAAGTTCAGTGTGAGAATCGATCCGGCGATCCAAGCAATTACGAAGCTCTGACACTAACCACCCGATCCCCGCCATCTCAGACTAAATTTGCAGCGAACTGGTTGATATCCTATCCGCTAATGTTTTCGATCGATTTTCTCAAAAATGACTGAGTTGTAGAACTTGTGGCTTGCATGTCGTATTGTCCTAAGACACTACTACAAATGTACAAAATTTGAAAAAAAATCGGTGACCCATGTACCTGGTGTTGCCCTTGTAAGTAGGAAAAATTTGAAAATTAAAAAAAAAATTGAGATACGCCTTTTAAGCTTAGAAGGGCAGTACAGATCTTTATCAAGTTTTAGGCCGAACATATCAGCTGGTTCACTATCTGTTCGTGTGTATATGTGAATGCGAACACTGAAAATCACAAGCTAGACTAATGAATGGTAGTACATAAATTTTAATATTAAAATTATAGATCTATTTCAAATTTTCGACCAAATCCGCTGATGGGTATATTGTATAGTTGTTAGTCTGTATATGTGAAGATAGCTCAGAAATTCAACGAGTTAACTAAATGAAATTTGGTAAGTGGTCTTGACAAAAAGTTGTAAATCTGAATCAAATTATGAACCCAATCAGCCAAAGAGAAGAGGTTCAGAATGAATACTCCATTCACTTTATTATTAGACGAAGCAGAACACAAAACGTTTCACACTGTAGAATTTATATGAGGAAGTCCAGGGAAGATTACTCACGCTGATTTGGCCAGTAATTTTCAGAACTCTTGAGAAGTAAGTTTCTGGCCTTTTTGTTCCTAACTTCCCCGTAAAATATCATGATTCGAATCTCACTTGCTTCTGATAAGTGAAGACCAGAGCCATCGTAACCATCACAAATCTTTAAAATGGCGAATTAAGTTCATAAACTGTTGTATTCAGTTTATTGCAGAAAGAGTAATTTATAAAGTGACGGATAAATATATTTTGTAAACTCTCTTCTCGTCGAATTCTCGCAAGTACGTAAACTTCCCGTATTCCACATTCAAAAGTTATTCTTTCTGCAACAACTGCAATGCGTGTTTAAACTATCAACCCGTCTCCAAGTCATACATAATATGTATATTTATTCTGTGACAGATCCGTCCGTTCAATGAAATGCAGTTTAGTGCATGGATTAATAGGTAAATACTTCAAAGTTCAGAGTATATTCCACTTCGCATAAGAAATTCAAGAAACGACAATATACAACGAATTACATCTAGACTCAGTACAGACTCATACAAAATCACAAAACATTCATGATAGCTTTAAAGTTTATAAGTGTGGGCGTCTTTAAGAAATCTGAGATGCGTACATATTTCTATTTCTTATTGTGAATTCAAAAGTGCAGCTCTTTTCACATTTTATATTTTAGGCCATAAATAATGTGTCTATTATCTTTTACTCAAACTTAAAATTAGTATCTATAAAATGATAAAAAAAAAAAATTATTTGAAAAAAGGTAAGTAAAATTTGTGATAAAATCTTAAAACTAATACGAAGGGATATTTTTTCTAATTTTAAATGCTTTTTAAATCTTTTGCTACTGCATGACGAGAAATGGCTAACAATAACACAAAGTTAAATCAATGGCTCAAACTGAAATTTTATCTATGACTTACATTAAAATTTTTATTGCTAAAATTAAAATTTCTTCTCTTGAAAATAACGTCTGGCACTTATAAGTGAGCATTTCTTTCTCATTTTTATAGGATCTCGGCTTTACGTTTTCATCAATATGGTGAACGGAAAAACAGAATCCAAAGTTTCGTACCATTCCTTGTCGAATCCTCTGATTTTAACGGGATAGTCAAGTACCTACATACCTCTAAGGTTATTCAAAAGAAATGAAGGAAATGCCATCAACTTGATTATAATATATATCCATAGATCAGAGGTTCCCAACCTGTGGTACGCGTGTCCCCTACGCGAAGCACCAGTTGGGGGTAGGCGAAATCAAAGTCGGTAATGGCGGACACAAGAAAACATAAGGGATTCAAAAAGTTACAAAACTTTGTTTCCCAAAGTTCGTGTGAAAAGTAAAAGCGAAAGTTGTGCAAGTTCTAAAGCTAGCTAGGTTTGCTAGCTTCCAGTACTTTTTATTCCCTTTGTCATCTCGCGTCTGGCGTCTCCTGTTTTCATCATATTTTCGGCAGAGAGGGTAAATTATTTTACACACTCTAGTTTCTTTTGGATTTTTATTTAGGATTTTTTTGCCTCTTGATTTTTCAAAATGTTTCTCGTTTTGCGGTTGGACAGAATTCAGGCCACAAAGGGTATCCTTTTGATTTATAATCTTACCCTTGACAGAAAATTTTGTCCATTTTAGAACTCCTATGGCGAGTGGTCTTCGAAAAAGTTCGTCATTCGAGTTCTTATTCATTCCTTCCATTTTGAATAATCTCTTTTATATACTAAATTCTATTTTATGTGTTTTAAATATTAATTGTTGCAATTCTTTTGTTGATGCAATCACTTGATGCTGTTGCGTTGAGCACGCAAAAAGGTGTATTGTCATCGTTTCCTGTTTAAATCTTCTGTTTCTTATTTATACTTTTTTTACCTTTTAATTTATATTTCTACTATTTGCAAGTTCTAAAGTCTATGCTCAAAATAAGGAAAAACGAAGCAAAAGGAAACATGAAATTATTACAGTACTGGTTTCAATTCTTTCGGAGTTGAACTAATACTATTGTAAAAATGGAATAAAATGTAAAATCAAAAATAAGTCCAGCAATTGATATTAATTCAAGTCATTTGACTCGTAACCTTTCCAAAGTCCTTAACATTATTGATAAAAACTTCTTCTCATAGACGGATTCTTGGAAGGGGGATATGACAGTAAGCGGTACACGAAAATAAAAAGTCTAATCAAGGGGTAAGCGAGGAAAAAAATTTGGAAACCCCTGCCATAGATTGATGATGATGCAAAGATGAAAAATATTGTTACAAAATTTACAAACACATGTAGCTCCAAAACTGCTTGTATTAAGAAGTGCACTCAATTTATCTGACAAAAAAGCGGATTTCCGATGTAGGGGAATCCGCATTTATTTGGATGTCGGATTAGTGAAAATATGGAATAATAGGGAATACTTTTCAAATAAAATGCCTTGTACCATTTGTTAAACGCAATATCTTTCAATATACTGTGCATTTCAATATAAAAAGAGCGGTTATATGACCAACAAATTAATGCTAAATTTAATTTCGTTCACTTAGCCCGGAGATTGATCTTATTTTAGGTTTTCCTCGCAGAATCATTGGTTCTTTCATTCAAATTATTTCTTGACCATGGCGTTTGTTTCACGATGCAGATGACAGTCAGTTTACTACGTTTAATAAACTAGAATTAGATTATGTGTACAAGTATTTACGAAATATTTTACATTCATTATCATAATTCTGCTGTTTCTTTCAACAATAATAATAGCCTATCGTTCAACAGTTTTTTAACAGCTTATGGGTCGAATTTTGAATTGTCTTTCAAACCTATGGTACTTAGAGCGAGTTATGGGGTCTATTATGGTACCCCCGGTTGGGTTGGGAGTTGGGCTGGGTTCCGCACGTTAACAACGGAACCCAACCCAACCCAACCGGGGGTGCCAGAATAGACCCCTATGGCCTTAAGCGGTTGAAAGTCTGCATCCGTTATCCTAATGATCCTGGGTTTTCAAAAATCTCCGGATTGAACTTTGCGCCTTCCTCGCGGTGAATACATGCCACTCTCCCTGGCATCAGGGGCGGCTCGTGCATAGGCACTGCGGAAATACAGCACCCCCAACATTTCTAATTGCATGAATATCATCCCTAATTTATTTAATTTTGTACGCAGTATCTAAATCTATGAATACTCTAAAAGTACAGTCGGACCTCTATTTAACGAACCTCTATTTTGCGAATTCCTCTATTTTGCGAACTTTTCTCTATTTGTACACTTGTGTGTTCTCGATGACAATGCACTATTTAAATATTTTCAGAACTTAATTATCACTTAATGAATAATTTCATTAAATTTTGATTCCATATCTGTGGCACCACTTGGTAGTGAATTTGAAAAAAATTTATTCCAAGGTTCCATTATATTTATAGTAATGAATTATAAATTGAAGACTAAAAAGTAGAATATAATTTAAATATTTTTTTTTACTCTTTAGTACAGTATTACAAGTGTGTAATTAAAAACGGTTTTTATTAAATTTGTTTATCCTCATTATATTCTTCAGAACATGCTTAGAATACGTTTTTTATTGCAACAAAATCTAAGATGCATTGAAACAAACTAAAAGTACCTTTATGCATATTATTTTCATAGCTTGTAGTTGATTAACGATAACTTATGATAATTAAAACATAGATCCATCATCTCATTAAATCTAGTGAACATAATGTTAATGGTTGAAATACAATAAATTCGAAATTAATATAGAATTTTAGTTAATAAGAATAATAATATATAAAAAATTAATGAGAATATATAAAAAAAACAGAAAATCAAATTCCAATATATTTTGCACAGCAATTATTGCTATATTAAAAAATTCATAGCTTTTAAAAATGTAATATCTAAAACTAAAATGGATTTTTTTTTCTCGTGGTAGTTTGATTCTAATTTAAAATTACAGTATACTCTCGATTATCCGTTGTCATTCCGGACTCACAAAAAAATTTAAAGAGAAACATTTCACGCTTATCATGCATGTAAAATCGATGTTGATGTTCCATCGAGAGATTCATTCCGTGAAACTAGTGAGCCGTGACGGCGGAGGCTAAAGAATAGTTTTTCTTTCTTCCTCCACGTGCAATCTCTACCGGTTCAACCCCTAATTTTCCGAGAAATGAATCGTCCACTTCCTGCTAGCTCATTCTCGTACGAACACGCTACTTCCTGACACGTCATTCTTTAACTTCTTCGTCTTCTTTCACTTTCGCACGTGTTCCTTCAGTTTTTGCGTCTTGTTTATCGTCAGTTAGTAGCGTGAAATTTTTTACTGGTAAAAATGAGTGATGTGAAACGAAAACGAAACGTTTTAAATGTTAAACAAAAATTAGAAATCCTTAAAAAAACTTGATAATGGAGAATCAGCTAGTAGTGATGCAGAAAATGTACTAAATGAGGGAAATACAATTTCTCATTCTGCTGCTGCACAATCTGTGGAAACTTTGTAAGATTATATGGGACAAAGAGGATTTGATTACGGTGACATTACTGTGATTCTTAAAATATGAGTCGATATACGACAAGAGATGAACAAACAGCAGAAGCAAAGACTCATTACAGATTTTTTTAAGCACCAAATATCAAAAGGAAAATTCCTAATTTGATGTTATACAGCGTGCAAATGTAATAATTGTTTATATTTTTGTACTGATGTTGATTTTTTCTTTAATAAAAAGGAGTTTTCGGATTATCCGTGTTTTTCTATTGTCCGTGCGATCCCTCCCGGTGATTAACCCGGATAATCGGGAGTGCACTGTATTTAAATTGGTACTGATTTAATCGGCACAGATCTTTGAATTTAAAATTTATTAAAAAATACCAAAATCCGCAAACCTTCTTCGTTCAGTCTAAAATCATTACAGAAGTCATCTTCATCATATTCATATCCATCGAGGGAGCATTCAATTTTATTTCGAAAATATCACGTGGTTGCAGACACAGGCTTCTGTCGCTGTCTTTAATAACGCATATTTGAAAGAACTCAAATTCTTTCAATTCGTCAACTCCCAAAATTGCACTTTTAATAACTCTGCTTTATATGGTTGGGTGAAGTCTTTTCGTATTTACATAACAACGGTGAAGCCTGCTTCCCCCAGACGAGGAAAAATCAATTTCCAGTTGGTTTGACTGTTTTAATTGGATGATGCTTTTCCATTTACGGAATCTTGAAAGTTTGCTCACCGCTGTTAACGAGATTAAGCTACAATTGGGGCTGAGTTTCGCTTTACCCGCTATCTCAATGTGTCTTTTAAATATTCATTTTGGGGCGTAAAAAACAGTAATTTCTAATTTTGGGTTTTCTTGAGGGTGAATGCTCGAGTAATAATCGCTAATGACTTAGCGTCTTTGTAAGGGATTAAAAATGTGGAAATGGCGCCACATTAATTACAAATTAATTAAACAAATACCGTGGAAGTTAATGCTATTTAAGAGGCGTTCAGGATGCTAAATGGATTTTCGGAGTAATGCAAAATTTATGTATTAATCATAAACTCCGAAATGTTAATTTTTAAGGCATTTGTTTGGCTGTAGCATTTTGGTGTTCGTTATGCGACACACCACCATTTTTAACTTTTTTTTCAGTAAATTTTGAATAATTTAATAACTTAACAATAAAATGATAACTTATTACATTTTTGACTAGTTGAAGAAGAATTTTTAGTAAAGAAGTTATAGTTAAACAATCAATGTTTTAATTATTTTTAAAAATTTATTTTAAAATTGTATTTTTAATTATTTTTCCTGTATTCCTTGCACTTATTTATGACAGCTCTTGATAACTTTGATTGAATAATAAGAAAAGTGTTACAATTATAAATTCTATCAATAATGATAATAAACAAAAACACATTTCTATTCTACACTACTTTCGATGCTAATTATCGATGTTTTTGAATTTTACATAGAATTATTCTGTTTAATTTCATATATCTTGCAAAACAACAAAACATAAAATGTGCATTTGCTTAAAATATTATTGTGTTCTTAAAGAAAATTTTTCTATAGTTGTTCTTAATTCTAGATTCGTTAATATCTGTGTTCTAAATTCTTATTCGTCAGTGTTTGAAGCTTGCGTTTTTGGAGTGTAAGTTTGTGTTCTTCATCAAAAGAAAATCATAAAGGAATAGTTAATCTATAATTTAATACTGTGCGTGTCTGTAATTATCATCCCCTGCAAGCTTCCAATTGATAAGACTGCGATAATGGGTGAGTAATTACATTTATAATTCGAAATAATACATGACCGAGTATATCATTATTTTATTTTCAACAAACATATTTAACGGTTTTTCTTGTTAAAAAAATAACTTTCCGTACATACCTTATGTAGTACTTTTTTTTCAAATTATTATTGGTGTGATGGATACTATTGAAGATACATATTAAGGATTTTATTTACATTTATGTAAAACTTTGAAGCTGCCAATGTGTTACTATTACAGCTTGAAAAAAAACCTTTAAATAATGGTTAATGGGTTTAAAAATGGGTTTGGATTTATTTGCTCCGTCATATAAATATACAAGCTATTAAAATTATTTTAATGATTTTCTTATTTATATATCATTTAATTACTATATATTTTTATACTCTGTTTCTAAAAATGGGATAGATCTTCTACACGAAATCTGTTTTTCAAGTTAAATGTACTTTTTATATGCTTGAATGACGGCAGTACTTAATTTATTAATGCATAATTTTAACTGTAAATTAGAATAAGTTGTTTATTTTTATAATTCTAATTTCACTTTACTCTGTATCAATCGCACTTAAGAATTTTTTTTTTTTGAATAATTCTTTGGTTCTTATTTTTCTAAATTAAAAACAATGTTGGCGATTATGGAATTTTTAGTTCCACTTAAATTTAAATCACCAATTCTTAGCAGCCCTCTTTGTATTATATTATAAAAAAATCCCTTTAAGCGAGACTTTCTTGGTTTCCAGTTCAATTTTATATTGAATATTACTAACATTAAAGAATACAAGTTGTCGCCTGCTAGCAATATTACGCATTTGTAGCGCCAATAATGTTTTTATATCTTTGTTCGGGAAACGTAGATCCATATATATATTTCATTCGTCTTATTTAAATTAATTTTAAAAAACTAGCAAGAATTTCTTCCCTCAACTTTCTTGTAAACTTCCACAATATGTCGTGATTTGTAATTAATCTCGGAACAGTGCCTCTTCCACTCGACTGACTGGGTTCGAACTCTTGAGGTTTGCTTAACCCTATAAAAGACCATTTTTTTCTAGTAGTGATATAACAAAATAATTTCGGGATTGAGATTAATTTAAGAAAAGAAATTCATTTAGCTTATTGGATGGCATTAATTATTAATTAATCACCATGTCAAGACACTTCGTTATGGTTTGAGATAATGAACCGGAACATCTGGAAGTTCATCTCATTGAAAAATTTGGCAAGAACTTACGTCAATCTTAAAAATTGTATTTAAAATTTTATGAGTTTGGTGGCAAGTATACTTGCCATGGCCTTAGAAAGGGTTAAAATTATTTCGTTTAGTTTCTCTATTTTTGAGTTCCAGCGTTTACATATACAGAGACAGATAGACAAACAGTGAATCAGAGTAGTCGGATTTGATCCAAAATTTGAAATATA
This sequence comes from Araneus ventricosus, assembly GCA_013235015.1. Taxonomy (NCBI): domain Eukaryota; kingdom Metazoa; phylum Arthropoda; class Arachnida; order Araneae; family Araneidae; genus Araneus; species Araneus ventricosus. The sequence goes on from BGPR01000407.1 coordinate 26,257, forward strand.
TCTGCAATTTTAATAAGTTCATATACCCATTCATCTATCTAACTCGTTTCATTTTAGAGTTATCGTGTCCACACGCACACGGGCGGTCAGACAGAATCTCTTCGATATTTTCAGTTCAACAATTCTGGTCTAAAAATCACACACCAAATTTCATTCGTATAGGTCATTCCATTTTTTTTCTGGGTTCACAGACAGACATCTAATTCCAAACAATTTTGTTCGGACTCGAGGGAGTCTAAATACAGTGAAACCTCTTCGAACGGCCACCCCTCTTAACGGCCAATTTTTCGTGGCACGGATTTCCATAGACCTAATGTTAGAATAACCCCTAGCAACGTCCACCCAATCCCTCTGAAAGGCCACCGGGTGGGTTCGCCCATCCCATTTGACAAACGCATCGGTTAAAGATTTACTTTTTAAACTGAAAAACGAACTTGAAAAAATAGTTTTTTCCGAGAAGGGTAAAAACTTAAAACATTCACAAATTGTATCTTTTTTTCAAAAAAATATAAAAAATTATTGAATAAAGAACTATTTTCTCTTTAGATAAGTCTTAAACTTCATTTTAAATAAGAAATATGTGTCAGACTTGTTTATATTATGTATTATAGCAATTATCTTGTGATTGTAACGAAAACCCTTCAGAGCGGCCAATTTTTCTCGGAACGGAAGGGTGGCCGCTCAGAGAGGTTTCACTGTACGTGCAGATTCCTCAAAACCTCTGTGTCGAATCTTTTAACGATTGCAACACTTTCTCTTTGTAAACTTACACGTACATGAAAGTGAAAATAGTTGCATAATTTAATTAATTCACTTAACAGTTTTACTCTTATCTATTAATAGAAAGTTTTAAAAAGGGGACTTTCACGTCCTTTCCCAAAAAGGAAACCGAATACTTTAAATCAGGAAACACAAATGAATATTCCATTGCTCCAATCGGTGACGGAACATCCATTCGGCGAGGAAACCACGATCTATTCATATCTTCCTGGCCTAGTCGATAGAACATCTATTCCGAACAGCGGGGAGTTCCTATGAAGGGAATGCTTCCTGCATCTATTCTAATAGAGGGGTGGGTATAGGAAAACGATTTTTGGTATTAGCTCCGCGAGGGGGAGAGTCTTCAAAGCCCCGAGCCGCTCCAGGAAAGCAATGGGCACAACAGGGGGCGTATTGCAGACTAATTGGACGTAATAGGGGGACTAAGAATAGGAATTCGATTATACCCCGTGCAGTTATTTTCAGGGATGAGGATTCTTTGATTATGGATGTAGGGAGTAGACGAAAATCGTGCTTCGTAGTAAGATGAACCGAATGCCATACTTCTCCTATGGAATTTTATATGCTGTTCATTATTTATTTTTATTGTTATTATTGCTTTTTTTCATTTAAAAAAAAATATTATGGTTATTTAATTATTGGTATATTATGTTTTATTATTCTATTGATATGCTATGGTTTTCATTGCTATTTGTACAGTCGACGCTCATTATAATGACCCTCTGCGGCCCACAGCAAAAAAGGTCTTTATAACGAGTGATCGCTATAGTGGATATAATTAAAAAATGTACACATGCACGCTCGGCAGTTCCGTAAAAATAGGCGATTTTTAAAGAGATTTCAACTAAATACTCAAATTATTTTTCATCATTGGTATTAAACATAAAATTTTATCAATTAAAAATATATTTCTGAAACAGATTTTAAAGTAAAAAATAAAGGGTGTTATATACTTACAAAACATTTATTTTCTAAAGAAAAAATAAATGGTTGTTTGTATTTTCTGCATATGTGATTTTTGCAAAACATAATTTTCCATTTCAGTTAAAGATGATAAATAATGTTCTCTTTTTTCTTGCCTTTCAAAAAAAAAACATTTTCAAGTCTCAAAAGCACTTGAAACATTTTTTATTCTAGGCTATTCTAATTTCCGCGGTGTGGTGAGTGGTAATCCCCCCCCCCATCAAAGTTGAACTGTAACACTGAAGATTCTACATCTACGAAGCTTGGAAATACAATAATCAAGGTCATTTACGTTTAGAAACATGTTCTTTTTGGAAAAATATCGGGAAGAGTCTCCGCTGGATTCGGACGTTGTATTGGGATTAGACGACACTGGACGATCGTTATAACGAAAGTAAAATAACATAGAGTGCATAGGGAAACACAGTTGGGGATTTTATCACTGGTCGTTATAATGGAATGGTCTTTATAATGTGTGGTCGTTATAACGAGCGTCTACTGTATTATTTATGATTATTTTTCGTGTGTTAGAATTTATCATGAAATTTGTTTTATATTAGTTTTCTGTGCCATTATTAAAAAGTTATTATGATTGGTTCATTAGTAGCTCCCATCGGCGACCAGCTGGTTCATCAATCATATAAATAGTATTAATAATCATTTTATGTAACTTAATTTTTGGTTCGCTGAGTAAACTGAAAGCTCCAATTGCTTCAAAAGACCAAGAAATGGATTGTACTATACAAAAGAAAACAGTGCACAGAAAATTGAACTAAATATTAATGCATAAACAGAATAAAAATGTACTGCATTGCATCATAGGAAGTTATTGATTTTGGTAAAACCATTCACTGCCTTTTCACAGCTTGAATCTGAAGTGAATTTCCTGGCTAAATAGGTATCTATGATATAATAATCTTTTGTAATGAAGGAAAAATAGGGCAAAGTAGGGTAAAACCGGGTAGCTAAGGTTCGAAGCCCTGATGGGCTAAAATATTCGACAGAGAGCTTGTCAAATTTATTAAAATATTCATTGTTTATCGGAGTACAATATATCTATCCAGAAAAGTCAGTTTCATTTCTTTTTTCATCAATGCTTTTTATATAAAAAAAAGTCAAACTATCCGGTTTACACATGTTAACTGTATGGGAAATTAGGAAAACTCGATTTTCAGTGGAAAAGTTGCAATCATTTTCATTTTATATGACAATTTAGGAATATTAGTTACAAAATTCATATGTAAAGTATTTTTCTTCTTCCTGCGCCCCACTGCAGCTTTTGTGGGCACAGCTAAGACAGTTTTTACATTGGATTAACTCTTCTTCTTTATTCAAATTAGAAAATACATCATTAAAATATAAACAATCAACGTCTGACGTGCTTTTATCGTCTTCAGCGGAAGAATCATCAATACTGACTGTCCCGGTCTTACGCCATTTGGAGTACCCGGTTTTACCCCGAGTGCAGAGGTTATAAAAAACGAAATAGAATAGCGCGATTATTGGAGTAAATCCTTATTGCTAGATAGGGTATAAATCCTTAGTAAACGTATAATAAGCTGGACTAAAAATGGTGTTTAAAAGTGTAATGATTTTTAAGTAAGGTAGTTTAAAATCAAACGAATAAACCTTCACAGAATCATTGAATTCAACAGCTACAACGCGCCACTATGACTGTTCCCTTTTCTTGACTAGTGGAGTGTATCTGTCTGCTAGATAAGAAATATAACAGCGCCAGAATCCAAGGGTACCCGGTTTTACCCTTAGAGTATAAGATACTACATAGAGAGAGCGCTCCTTTGATAACAAAGCCATATCACGGGGGCCAAGATGGGCAACTTTGAGGGGGAAATCGAATGTTCATGTTTACCCTCAGAGTATAAGATACTACACCCCGATCTCCTCTAAGTGATTTAAAGATTTACTGAAACAGTAGATCTGAAAATAGATTCGACTTTCATTACAACAATGGAAAGTATTGCTACAAATCATATCAAAAAATATATTTAAAAATTTGTTAAAATTAGGGAAAGGATCTTACGAAAATTATTTTAAAAATAATTTTTCTCGATTTAAGATGGTGTAAAAATTATTTTTGTGCGATAGTATTTTTTGGAAGTTAGCGCCAAAAAATGACAATATTTTTCTTAATTTGTAATTTATTAAAATTTCGAAAAAACCACTCTGATTTATGAATTCCAATCCTTCAAAATAAGTGAGTGCCAAATTTCGTAACTGTAGGTCCAACGGTCTGCGCTCTAGAACGCCGACACACACAGACACACATTCACTTTTATTAGTAGTAGAGATTGGTATGCTAGTTTTTGTTATTTTGTGTTCTTAGCTTATTATGCTTGTTTACGTTTTTTATTATTTTATTGTAATACTTGCTACCTTCCGCGACTAGCTGGTTCGCTTACATCATCGACTGCGAAATTTTTCAATTAAATCTTTTATGCGTAACTCAATCTTAATGGCTTCCTCATCAAAGTATTTTTGAACTTCAAATGTTGATTGACATTTAATTCGTACAATTTTACAAGCCTTACACCATTCTGTTCAGTGCCGTCTTAGCCAATGTGCTAATTGAGCCGTAGCACAGGGGTGCCTACAAATTTACTATACTGATTTTAATTTTGAACTAAAAATTTTATTTAATTATAATTTAAAAGGTAAAAATGTGATTAAGGTTTGTAATTATACAGCCATTTATTTTGTAATGTTACATAAACATGTATATCAGTTCGTAGAGAGATATATATTCGTACAGAGACAATCAATGAGAAAATCTTAAACTATGCGTGCAACGCAAGCCACCTACATTACCAGTGTAAAAGTAGGTAGCAGCACACTGATACCTAGTAGTGCATCATATTTATTTCTTTAATCACACTCTAGAGCGCTCTGTTAAAGAATATTATATACTGTATTATATTTCGCAAAGTGAAGTGCAATTCTTTTAATTTCAATAATATTGTTTATATTGCATATAGCCAGTGGCGGACTGGGTCTGAAAATAGTGGTTGCCAGGAGTCAGTGAGGGCCCACACATATCTATAATCGCAACATTAGTTCATATATATATATAAATTATATGTATTTAATTTTTTATATTTAATTATATTAATTTAAATCTGTAATGTTTAATAATTATATATCTAATTTAATTTTTTATTATATATTTCATTTTTTCGCGTTTTTAAAATAAATCCCTTTTAACACCCTTTAATTTTCTACGTTTAAAATAACGAAACTATGTTTAAAGTTATTTGATTTTAAATTCCGTAAGTTGAATATTATATAAGAAACACGGACCTTGGGTACAGGGCTATTTTATTTATTTGCTTTAGAAAAGCTTACTATAGAGAAAGAGTTCTTTTTTCTCTCCCACATTTCCTGGGGGCCCAAATTGTCTTCTGTTTAAGGGGGCCCACTTGCCATCGGGCAAGCTGGCAACCTCACCAGTCCGCCACTGCATATAGCTTTCAGAATTATGCACAATAATATATATACCCTTTTAATATAATAATACACAATATTAATGGCCTGTGGCTAAGCTCGAAACGTGGCGAATTGGCGGTTGTAGAGGCTGAGGGACTAAGTCAGTTTTATTTTGTAATATATCTCGAAAATGGATTGTGGAGGAAGGTAGGCGACCATTGATGACTTATCTAGACGTCATAAGCTTCCATGTGCAATAAAAATTGTCGAAATCGGTGATGTGGTTCGGGGAATCTATCAAGGTTTTTCTCCATGGAGAATGTACAGCGGAGAAGTATTTTTTCGATTTATTTGGGAAATAGAGGGTAGAGGGGGGCAGGCGACCCTTGATGACATATCTAGGCATCATAAGCTTCCATATGAAAAAAAAGTCATCGAAATCGGTTCATTGGTTGGGACTGGGCTAATGACCATCTGGTTTTGCCAAATTATTTTAAATATATAGAGCTACAGGCACTAAAATTCCTATTTACGGTTCTGGTGGGGTGCCTAATTACTCTAGCCCAGGGAGCTCAAATTTGTTAAGACGGCCCTGATTCTGTTCTGTTCATAGCACTATGCGCCTCCCTAATTTTATATCATCTCACCAAAAATATGAACTTCAATTTGAAACGGCTTGTAGCTAAATTTCAACTAATCCAATAACTTATTTGCTGAATCGAAACAAGTCAAAAAATATGTAAGGATAGTAAAAGGAATCTCTCCGAATTGAACTTTCGTGTGGAATAAAATGGAATAACTGAACCAAGTCGATAGTTGTTCCCGATATAAGTTGTTAATCGTCTGTAAATCGTCAACTTTTAAACTTTTTTTTAGTGCACTGCCAAAGGCGAAGTTCTTCGCCTGTATTCTTGTCCGTGATGAGTCTCATGCCCGTATATCTGTGTGAACGAAATTGATTTGGAAAAATTAGAGATAAAAAAATTGCACGGAAATGGAACTGATGTCACTAAAAAGATGGTCTAAATATGGTTTTTGTGAGATAATATTTTCGGAAGATATCGTGGAAAAACGTCAAAATTTTGCTTAATTTTTAATTAATTGAAATTTTAATCAACTTTTGGGCTTTGAAAAATTGGCAGTGATCTTTCTCTTGTCTTGAAGAGCACATGTGTCAAATTTCATCAAGTTTGGATAAAAATTGTAGATTTGCATAAGGAACACACACTCTAATTTATATATATGCAGATTTTTTTTTAACCAAAGTCATAACTATTCTAGCTAATCCGGGACGTCTGATTACTTTACTACATCAATTCTGCCTCTCAGTTTCCCTAACAAAACGCTTCTCCAATCTGGAATTCCAGCAATCAATAGATAGAGGTACTGAAGCAAAGTCCAATCCACTAATGCATTATAATCAACATTTAATGATTGCAAGACCATAATATTGCTTACACAGAGCGGAAATTAATACTGTTCAAAAGAATTGCGATAATGAACCGCCATTTCCTAATATTACATTCGTATTCTATGTATAATAAAAGCAGGAGATTTTTTTTTCCCTTAATAGAATATATATATATATATTAACTAGTAGAATGAAAGAAAAGGTTAATCTGGGACATTTTATCACAAACAGAGCAAATGTTCAAATTGAGCAAAGGAGCAAAAATCGGAACCTTTTGGTCGAATTAGTACATCCTGAAAATTTGAATGTTTTGTTTCAAAGAAACTTTTACATTTTTAACTCGTTTTTTTTCTCTCTTTTTTTGTGTGTGTTTGTATATTTTTAAGAATTTATTAATATATCTAGCATCATAATTAATCCAATGTCATCAAAGATCTTTCAACTTTACCCTATAATATAGGAATGTACACCATTTATTCTATAAAAAAAATTATGCCTGAAGAGCTTTTTCTCTACAAAAAAATGAGTTAGCTTCGAAGTCATCGATCATAAAAATTAAAATCTGAAAACCTTAGAAAATCGCAGCTTGCTTACTAAACTGTTTCTAAGTTTTAGTTGGATCCAAGTTCATTTTGCGTTTATTTGCATCTGGTTTCTTCGAAGTTAAACTTATTTTGCACCTATGCATACTATGCTTGTTTATATTTTTGGAAAGACATTATATGTCATATTTCGAAAAACTTTTTTCTAAAAGTATGTCGTTTTTCAAAACACATTTCTTCCAAGATTTCCTGAAATTCTAATAATGTCTGGCAGTTTGACAATCCCTACAAATGATTTATTATGTTGCAAACAATTTATTGTTAGCATACAAGAAAAGTTATTCACTAACAAAGTTAAAAACTACTATTTACTCCTTTCCTAAAATGCTGCCATCAGGCCATGTCAAACAAAATGCTTATATATAATCTTAACAAAGCATTCCAGCTTCATAGATGTGATCTAAATATATGTTAAAAAGTATGACATAGTATAAGAAATTCACAGTAACATTTATGTATTTTAGAGTCCAGACGTCCATTAATTATTGGCAATACTAAAAATTTCAGGTAATAGTAAGTATTGCAGGAATGGTATCAATAGAAACAGTCCGGAATTAATAATTTTTAGAGTTTGAATATAATACTATAATAGAATGCAAATACAAATTTTTTAAGGAGAAGAAAAATTAAAAAGCAAAATTCATGTGGGTTTAGAAGCTTATAACCCTACACTGAATATTTTTACTTTCTCGTATACAAAGAGAAAGTATTGTAATCGCCAAAAAATTCGAACTCGAGATTTTGACGAATCTCCACGTTTCAGACCTCCCTCAGTCCGAGAAACACAATTTCGGAATTATGTCTGTCTGTGAACACGATAACTCGAAAACTATGAGAGCTATGGGGATGAAATTTGGTATGTGGTCTTTAAACATAATTTGTAGGTTTCTATCAAATTTTGGACAAAATCCGTCAACGGGAAGTCTGTATGTCCGAAGTCACGTGAACACTATAACTCAAAAACTTGAATAGCTAGATGGATAAAATTTGGTACACAGTTTTATCGTCATGGATGTAGGTCCGTATAAAATTTTGGGCCAAATCTGTAAAAGGGTTGACTGTCTATTGGTCTGTATAATTTACTATTGAAATCAATCCATCTCCACGCGCATGCGTACTGGAAGCAATCTTCTGTGCACTCGAAAGGAGCGAATTAGGTCAGTTTGTCCTTGAGACGGTAAGAGTGAAACCTAGCAGTGTGCAATAGATGCGTTTTAATCGGTACGCATATCTTTGAATTCTTTACCTAGATATTTTTCAATCACTATAATGAAAAACCTTCTGATAGTCATTGGATTCTGGATAACAGTAGGTTCGAATTGTTTTAGCCATGCGGGGGAAGGAGAAACGGCATCTTTTTGGGGAAGTATACGAGAAAGTTTAGGGGAGAACACTCCCGCTGGTTTTAACTAATGATGCATTAGGAATGCAAGAAAAATTTTATAAAATTAACCTTGCACTTAATTTTTAATTGAAATCAACTTAAAAGCATTGATTGTTTAATTCAAATTTCTTTCCTTAAAAGCTATCCCTTCTCAACTCAAAAATGCAGCGAGTAAATTAATTTTATTTATCTGTTATTAGATTATTTCAAATTAATTTTTTTAAAAAGGTAAAATTAGCAATAGTGCAGATATAAAACACTGCCCTGAGTAAAGTTAAGATTTATGATATTATGCATTACTTATAGGCATACAGAGTTCCCACTCTAATTGAAGAAAAAAATTCAAGGACTTTTCAAGAGCCTTTTTTAAGAAAATTCAAGGATCAATAAAGTTATGTATTTTAGACATAAAAATGCAAATTACAAATCTAAATAAAATTAATCATTTGCATTTTTATTTTTGAAATAAAAAAATTTGATACGAATCTACAATTCTAATGATAAAACTCTGTACCAAATTTAATCCATTTAATTATTTAAGTTTATTTATTGTGTTCACATGACTGCGGACAGACAGACTTCCCATGGATGGATTTTGTCCAAAATTTGACAAAAACCTACAAATTATGTTTAACCCTTTATCTACTGACGGTACTTATAAGTACCAATCACTTTAAAACTTTATAGCACAACAACCATTACTTATATTCTGATGGTACGTTTTAGAAACAGTCTTTTAACTCTACTTTTTCATGAAAAATGGCAGTAGTTGTTCTAGGCTGATTAATTTTGTGAGGAAGAAAGCTATTTTCGAATGGACATTGTGTTCTTTTGCTGCCATTTTGTGCGGATTGCAGCTCTTATCTTTTCTTTGCTATAAATATATAATATCAAACCAAAGGTAAGTGTTGTATTTTTTTATTCATTCTGTATTGTCTTAGAATATTATTTGCCCAATCATTATAAGATAACAGATTACGTAATGTGATTAACAGTCGAATTATTCGGTGGTACTTCTAATTACCGCCAGTACATCATCATGGACAATTTTTTTTCTTCCGTGCCACTATTTAAGTATTTGAAAACGAAAAATATATATGCAGTCGGCACCATTCGTCCTGATAGACTTGGGTTACCCAAACTTATTGATGATAAAAAAAATGAAACCAGGGGACTTAGATTATCAAATATCTGATCAAGGAATAACCTTCTTCAAATGGAAGGACAATCGATCCGTACACATTCTTTCGAATTATCATGGAAACGACACTTGCAAAGTCCAAAGGAGACTCAAAGATGGTACCAAAATTGACGTTACCACACCCATTGTTGTAAAAGACTACAATGGACACATGGGGGGAATTGCTATTTATGTTATGTGCTATTTATGATAGGGACAGGAAATCGAAAAAATGGTGGCACAGGCTTTTTTTGTTATGCTAGAAATGGCATATGTAAATTCATATATTGCATATGTGGAAGTGCGTCGTGAGAAAATGTCGTCCCTCGAATATAAGCGCTGCATTACCAAAGGATTACTAACAAAATCAAAACCACAACCAAAATGAAAAGGGAGACCTAAATCTAGTGGAGATGAACAAACTTTTTGTGCAAAAAAAGAGAAGAAAAGGAAATTTGTCTGTTTCTAATGATGTTCGTTCGTTTAGATAATAGAGGATGCAATTGGCCAACATTCGTGTCGAATTGAGGACATTGTGAATTTTGTGCACTCAAAAATATTCAATCAAAACTACATTCAAAATGCTCAACTTGTCAAATATTTTTGTGCGTAAATGAAAAAAAAAATTGTTTTTATGATTATCAACAAATGTGAATTTCTACCTTTATCATGTATAAAATAAAATTATGTCAATTTGATAAGTTCTTTGTTTTCTTATTAGTGTTTTTTTGGTTATTCAGCATTTTTAAGAGGTTAAATTTCATTAGAAATATCATCCGTAATTTTTTTTCTATTATGAGGAAATTTATGCGTAGTGTACTGACGGTACTTTTAAGTACCACTTTAATTAATTAGTTCTAATGAATTAAATTTCGCACCAGGGAGATTTTTTTTCTTGTATATTCTTTAATTATTAATATGGCAGCTAAAAAAATATATATTTAAGAAGAAATTTTCAGTAGTTCATAATGCAGTAGATAAAGGGTTAAAGACCACGTACCAAATTTCATCCCCGTAGCTCTAATAGTTTTCGAGTTATCGTGTTCACAGACAGACATAATTCAAAATTGTGTTTTTTGTACTCAGGGAGGTCTAAAACGTGTAGATTCGTCAAAATCGAGTTTGAATTTTTTGACGATTACAATACTTTCTCTTTGTATTCTTTGTATACGACAAAGTAAAAAGGTAATTTTTTGCACTTTCAGATGGCGTAAAAATGACTTTTGTGCTGTAATATTCTCAGAAATTATTAAGGAAAAATGCCAAAATTTTGCTTAATTTTTAATTAATTAAAATTTCGAAATAAAAGGGCTTTGAAGTGCATATTTCCACCCAAAGTATTATTTGTGCCAAATCTCGTAGCTCTAGGTCCAGTGGTCTGCCCTATAGAGGACCAACACACAGACACCCACATTCTCCTTTATTAGTAATAGAGATTTAATTTGTTAGTCATAAAAATGCATGAATAGTCAAAAATTTATAATTTTTATTTACATATATTTAACATAATCTTATTCTAAATCCACACATATAATTGTACTGATATTTCATATTCATTTTAAAGAGCGAAAAACATTTTCTTTATCATGTTCGTCAAATTAGAACTACTTTTTTTTTTTTGGAAAATTATTTGAAGTTTTGAAATGTCATGGTAAATGTCATGTAGATTGGATCAATATCTAATAAAACAGAGAGTATATTAAAATAATTAGAATGATTTTTATCAAAAATACAATTATTTTAAGATTTGAAAGACAGATTTTCTATAGATAGAGACAAAGACTGAAATAATTCATTAACATATAGATAAATACAAATAAACAGAACTATGCAATATAAAATCAAAAGCAAAATGCAATTATTCAGTCTTCATATAAGCTAAATTGTCACTTTTTTCAATTCATTTTTTATATATTAAATCTGAAATCAATAAAATATTCAACTTTCTGAAATAACACAAAATAATTTAAAACAATATAAAACCTTGAAACTGAAAATTATAATGTCATAAAATTATCACTTTGTACAAAACCATGATTTAAATAATTTAAAATTTTCCTTAAATAAATAAATATACGTTATTTCAACTGTCAATCAGCTAAAATTTTAATAAATAAATATTTTGTGATTATATAAATCAAAATATGTTTACACAATAAGCATTATTAAAAAAATAGGATATAAAAAACTTCTACAGTAGCTGCTCTCTCTTTGTATCAAGCAAGAAGATCTTTTGATAAAACACTCTTATATATAGATACAAAAACACACAAAAAAAACTAGTATGAATATTTTGTAGAAAGCAATGAATATAATTATTGGCTTCTAAATATTCAGTTAGGTTCAAGATTATCAATACTTATATTAATTTCATTTAAAAGATCGCTTAATGCAGAGTGATTTAAATCATCAGTTAAGCTGCAGTTAGATGGAACTAAAAAAGTAGATTCTGACAATAAATGATCACGCTTTTTGCAAGATGATGATACTCCAACACCATTTTCCCCATTGTTTTCCATAACAGTATCTTCTATTTGGTATTTCAGCCAAGGAAACCTACAGAAATTAAAACCAGCTATATAAAAAAAATATTTCATAAAGCAAGCTACACAATAATATAAAATATTAAAACAAAATTGCATCCATCAGTAAAATTTTTTTAAAAATTTAGAATAAGTTGCTTCTTTATAATACTAAGTAAAAACTAAACATTTTTTTTTATATATATATTAGTTCAATTTCAAATTTGGCATCCTAGTTTTTAAAAACAAAGTGGATACATGACCAACATGTAGCTTAATTTTCATCATTAAATAAATAGATTTATATAAAAGAGAATTTTAAAAAGACGAAGAGTAATTAATGGAAAATAATGTAAGATAATGTGATTGGGGAAAAAAATATAAATAACCAAAAGTATTCATAAAAGCACGAGAATAAAAACAAAGCGATAAATAAAATTTTAAAAACTAAAAGACAAAGAATAGAATTAAACAAAGAGCAATATTATTCCTCTAAGCATCTGAATTGGATTTTTTCATCCTTCATGTTCAATTCTAGATCTCATGTTTATTAATACACTTTCCTAAAAAGAAATTGCTAAGTAGCATATTCCTCAGATCATTTCCATTATTTATCAAGAACACAGTATATCAACTTTCAAAGTTCATTGACCATGGCTTAAAAATATCAGATTGCAATTATTGGCTACTTAGAGGGTTACAACTAACATATAATTTAAATTTTGTGTGAATTCGGATAAAACTGAAGGATTTTTTCAACGGTCAATAAGGTTTTGTGAAATATTCCTTACAAACATTTCTGTTAAAAATGCTTTATAAACATAATATAGCAACATGTGTAACAGATGGATATACTAATTCTGAAATTCTATTCAAGATGGTATATATGGTCCAGATGCTTGGAAATAAATAGGGACAAAGGTACGAGATCATACATTAAGCAAATTCTGTTCCATAAAAATTATCATTAATTCTTCTTTAAACTGCAAGAAATGACCTTTTTAAGCAGATAAACCATACTTTTTGACATATAACCAAACACTTAAGAATATTTCACCCACATATATAGCCAAGGAATTTGAAGAAAACATACAATGATAAATTATTTGGCTTCGACCTGATTATGAAAAAAGGTGAAAAATCTTTTGGTTCCTTGATAAGCTAAAATTCTATTCCTCATCTGGGAACAAAGTGATAGCTAGAAAGGTGGGAGAACTGTATATGTAGTTTTAAACCTTTTACTCTGTTATATATTTTTCAAAAATATAAACATACTTTACTGTTTCACAAAATGGCATATTTTCAACTAAGCATAGAGAGAGAAAATGGCAGTAGCGAAACAAGAGAAGGAAAAAATGCTAAATATGTAATGAAATTTCAATGACGAACTTAGTTGCATGACTCTCCTTACAGTATGATTTCAGTGCTCCTTTATGGAGAAGTTTTTTTTAAAGACATATTGCATTCTTTTTATTATCTGTAATGTTTTTCATAAAAGAAAATTATTATTTTAGATTGCATGAAAATCCAATAATGAAATGGACGATACACACTCAGCTATCCAACTTAAAGAGACACCTCAAATATGGGGATGAGAACCTGTCATATAAGTAAGCAGAGTCTCGTTTCATAGTAATAGCTCTTATGGTCCATCTCCGAAGATGGGTCATACCGCATGAAAGGAAGGGTCATCGCATGAGCCGCTCATAATGGGGCTTTTTTGAGGTAGAGTTCCATACCCGATTTGCTGTCATCGCAACCGGTCTTTCAGATTTACTGCATGGCCGAGGTTAGTCAGGGTGTTTGGGATCAAATATCCACTCAACTACAAGTAAATGAGGGTTTGGTTGTAATATAATTTTACATCTGTTTATACTCTCATTTGTCTTTCGAGTAAAATTGCTCGTATCTGTTTAAGCAAGAGTTAATATTAGATTTGTTTTCACAGGTCTCAAGTAATTGGGGTTCATTGGTATATTCCCAATATTCCCAATTTATATCAAAGAACTATAACTTCAACATCAAAATTCTATGAATATGAAAATTTAAATATTCTGTATTAATAATATACTAAAAGGCATTAATTTGCAGAATTATAAATAAAAATTAGTTTTGTAATACATAAAAATAACTCACAATCCTAAGACATTAAAATCTCCAGAGGGTCTTTGCAAAGAAATCTCTGCTATTGGTACATTATTGAGAAAGATTCCATAGCCACCATTATCAGTGATCTGGGAATCGATCATTGTGATTTTAGTAAAACTATTTGGTGATAATGCACACTCTGCATCAATTTGTATACCATGCCTTCTTGATAATAAAATTTTCGATAACTTGATTGTGAAAGAACTCAAAGATCTCATCTGAACACCATCTTCCTGTGAAAAAAAATGCAAACAGATAGTATTAAAAAGTTTAAAATAACCAGTTAGATAATTACACACTCCGAGAGGTTCAGTTTGATGAAGATAATAATATTAAATCATTTATTATCGTTTGTACATCAATGAATAATTTTTAATTCTCTGAAGTTAAGAGATAAGGGAAAAAAGATTACAATAACAATGTTACTCAAGAATTTGTTCTTTGTTACGAGAAAATAATTTATTTTCTTGAAAAAATTAGAAAATGAAATGTAACAACTTACAAAAGCATAATTCACAATTTACTACTGAGAAATATATATGGAGATAAATTTTCAGCACCTTTTAGATTGAAAAGTATAAAATTAAACAGCATATTTTAATAAAAGTTCATGAGATTAAAAAGATGCTTTGGATGAAATTTACTTCCCAATATGGGTATATCATCAAGAAAGTTTATTGCTAATATGACAGTCCAAACAAGCAATAATTCCAATTGAGATGTTTACATTAGTAGCCATTTTATATGACAATTCATTTTCATTTTGAGTTGCTTTTTTGTTTTTGTTTGTTTGTTTCTTGGCATTCCTTGGTAATGCAGCCATACAAAAAAGTATATTTCAACCATTTATTTTAATGATTTTTCAGAAAACATTGCAGACATAGAGTAATAGCAGATAACTGTTTATTATTCCACTGAATAAGTTCCAAAAGGAATTTTGTAATGAGATAATGGTTTTCAACATTCACAATAAACAAAGAAATGTTCTAACTATCATGGCAGATGAGGCTGAGGAATCATGTTTTTCTGAATACTTAATAACTACAAACACTTTTGGTATAATTATGCAAAGCAGGCTTAATGTGATGTCATTTATATGACAATTAATTTTCATTTTGCTTTTTTTTTTTTTTTTGTTTATTTCTTGCATCTTAATTCAAATCTATAAAATCAAATTAGCATTTGTAATGGATTTCACAAGAACGTAGTAACGTAAGTCAGGAAATTCAATATCTAATCTCATAATCCAAATTCATTTTCTTTTTGAAATTTTATCTAGTGGTTTTCTGAAACTGGAGGACTTATAAAATAACAAAAAAAATCGCTAAAAATTCTAAAAATTATCTATTAAAAACAAAATAAAGTTACATTTTGTGAATGAAAAAATTAAAACGTCATCCTCAAAAATGGGTAAACATTAATTAGGATTTTAAGCATATTAGTATTTATTCAAGCATACAAGATATTTAAATATAAATTATAAAATTCATTAAAAGGAATAGTGAGGACAAAAATTGATTTGAAATGTTGAATACCAAACACTAAAAATATGAAAAATACTGCTTTTCAGCATTCTTTTTGAGTAGAATTATCAAATTTTAATTTTTTAATTCATTTCTGCTATCTCATCAGATGAATTTTTTCAAACAAATATTTAAAATTTTAAATTGCTAGTTAAATTATTCCTTTATCTAAATTTTAGACCGAGACATTTTAGACAGAAGCACCACTTCAAAAATTAATAATGCTAAAAAAAACACCAATAATGTAGCAAATGCATTTTTCTTTCAAATGAGAAAGCAGTTTAAACAGGCTTTTTTTTTTTTCTTTTTCTTTTCAGATAGGTGCTGCGGCGTTCTAAATCTGCTGCAGCAGAAGATTACCACCATAAGTGTCAAAATGGCTACCGTGCAGCAGAAGGTGATGTGCATTCTCTGGTTTCACAAAAGCAAATCAATTGTAACAGTTCAAAGATGTTTTTATTTAGAGTATCCATTGTCACTCCAAGTAAGAACTCCATTAAGGAGTGAAAACCTCCCTCACTTGTTCAACACCTTTGTCTGAGACCAATAAACTTCCAGAACCTTTCCTATGTTACACATTTCCCGTTTCTTTAAATTGCTCATACCAATGCTTAGTCGAGTTCTTACTTGGAGACTGACACTTTGGATACTCTAAGAGAAAACATCTTTGAGTTGTAACATTTGGTTTGCCTTTGCGAAAGCAGAGAATGCACTTCACCCTCTGCTTCACGGTAGACATTTTGATAGTAACATTGGGAATCTCTCACTGCAACAGTTTTACAGGGTGGCTACAGAAACTGCGGAAAAAATTTCCCTGACTAAACTTACAACATTTCCCTGATTTACGGCTACTAATTATATTAGTTTCCTGAATTTCTCCCTACTCGAAATCACTGTATGTGTACAATAAACATTATTAAAAACACTTTTAGAAGTTATTTAATATGAAAAAAATAATATATTTTTATGAAATTCAATTTTAAAAAAATAGAATGAACATTTTAAAAAAAAACCTATTAAAACAGTATATTACATTTCTTATATGTAAAAAATACTAGAATTTTAACAAAATACTTTGCTTCTAAAACTGAATAAGAATTCTAAGAAACATTAAAACTACTCTTTGCAACGTAAGTTAAATTATATTAAAGGTACAGGTTATTATGATCTTTACTCAAAACTTGAAAATAGTTCAATAACTAATTAGTGCTCTTTGCATGAGTACCAGAATAACATGTTGCAGCATAAATATAAAAATAGTATAATTATACATGCCTAATAATACATATTTTAGCAAAGATTTAAACAAAAGAAACTGCCAAAATATTACTTTAAGTCTTTATTCTTTAACAAATCATAAGAAATTAATTGCTCTAATCAAAAACTTATGCTTTTATAAATGAATATAAGACTTTTTTTAAAAATTCCATTTATTATTACAAATAATGCTACACATAAGATACTAATTTATAGATAATAACTGAAGTAACAAATAACTATTAATTTTCCCTGATTTTTAGATGTTTTTATGGATTTTCCTGACTTTTCCAGATGGATAAAATTTCCCGATTTTTCCTTGATATCCCAGTTCTGTCTCCACCCTGTTTTAGAATGCCATAACAGCACTCCACCTATCTGAAAGAACTGCTTAAACTGCTGTCTCTTATAAAAGAAAAATGCAATTGTTACCTATTGGGGTTTTTTTTAATTAATTTTTGAAATGGGTCCAGTAATTTATGACCACCTACTACTACCTCTTACATATTTTCAGAATGCTGAACATTTATGCTTTCTTTTCAATTCCTGTCTTTAGATTTTATGACCTTTTTTAAAATTTGTTTTTTGCACATATGAGAGAAAGTAAACAAATTTCATTTTTTATACCGAACATGTAATTGCATTCTGAAGACATAAAATCACAGTTTACATGGAATTCCAATCTCTAATCATGGTATAAACTTGTTTGTTATTTTTTTAAGGCTATTAATATATTTTAAACATTAATTAAATTCACTGTACTTTGCACAGAAGCATGATTCATATATGTAATATAAATTACTTTTAATATTTTCTGAAATTCTTTTAATATTCATTTATTAATATATATTACAATGAATTTGGGTTTTCTAAGTTAATTTAAAAATAATTCTAGAAAATGTAAGAATAAATTTAAAATCATTGTGCACAGGAAAGAAACATGTAATTGCAGAATGCTACAAAAGTCACATTTAACAAGCAGGGTGGTCTCCCAAAATTTTTTGCGTATCCGCCCTACATGGGTGGAAAAAAACACACAGAGCAGTAGTAACATGGACGATTCCCTACCACAGAAGGGGGAAATGGGTGCACCATTTTTTGCATAGAATGGTGAAGAAACCGAATATGCAATTTTCCGAATGCTTTTTTCGACCGATTGAAATCAAAATCTACACAGATATACAATTAAGATAAGAAAACCACATATCAATTTTTATTTATCTAAGCCATAGGGTTTAGGAGTTATCATGTTCACAGGTAGGCAATTATACAGACCGACAACCCTTTGACAGATTTTATCCAGAATTTGATAAAGACCTACATTCTTGATGATAAAACTGTGCTAGTGAACAGTTTCATCATCAAGAATGTAGAAATTTTATCTATCTAGCTATTTAAGTTTTTCAGTTATCATGTTCACGGACAGACAAACTACCCATTGACAGATTTTGACCAAAATTTGTTGGATATTTACAAATTATGTGTCAAGATCGCATACCAAATTTAATTCCTCTAGCTCTAATAAATTTTAAATTATGTTTACAGACAGACATAATTCTAAAATTGGGTTTTTCAGACTCGGGAGATCTAAAAGCGTTGAGATTCATCATAATCTCGAGTTTGAATTTTTTGCATTACAATACTTTCTCTTGTATCTGAGAAACTAAAAAGTTGTCAAAGTAATATAGTTCAAATATTATTTAATACTTACAATGCTATTAGCTACAGTGCAGTTTTCCAATGATGCTTCAACACCTTCAAGTAACAAAATCTATTTTAGCTCATTGCTGTCAATACTGCCACTTTTTCAAATGAGTTTCCCCGATGAACAACAATAGGACTAAGTCAGATTTTCCACCAAAGAAATATTTTCAATCATTATCTTTTCAGCTAAGCAGTTTAGAAGAACATCACATATTCCCTGTAGCTTCAGGACAATGTCTGCAGCTACACCAATACTATAATTAATATTCAAAAAACTGATTTTAGTAAACTCTATAAATTGCTTCAAATGTATCAGCGAAAATATATGACATTTATTGATCTGCAATAAAATTTACTTAGATATTTTTTAAAATGCATGTAAAGAAATGAGTTTTTTTTCTCAATAAGATAGTTAAGAATTCAGAGTAAATGAAAATAGTAACTATATGCATTATAGAACAATGCATATAACTAATACTGTAATGTATATTATGCAGGTGCATACAAATTTAGATCATGCAAATCTGCAGTATTACAGGTTAAAAATTACTGTATTGTCAAACTTACTTCATAAACAAAATGTTTAATATTTTACACAATTTTATAAACTTTTAACGTCATCTGACACTTAATAGAATGCAATATTAATTTTAGGAGCAAAAATAAGCTATGAATTAAATGATATTAATAATCTTAATATAAATAAAAGTCATTGTATATATGTGTGTATGTTCCACATCTCCTAAACTACTGCAGCAATTTCAACCAAACTTTGCACACTTATTATTCAAGACAAGAGGAAGATTGTCAACTTTTCAAAGTTCGAAAGTTAGTTAAGCAGTTAATTAGAAATTAACCGAAACCGTTCCATATTAATTTCGGAGCAAATTATCCCCCAAAAAATATTTTTATACCATCTTAAAGTTCAAAATTTTACCTTTTCAATGCTACCAATTTTATATCTGACATTTTTCATTCCATTTTTATTATTTTTTTTTAAATTTAAATAATAGTTGATTACATGCAGACGATTTCGAAATAAAGAAAATTTAATTATACTCATTTGCTAGGCAACAGTGAACTTTGAAAAATCAGAAAATAATTTACCATTATTTTCTGATTTTTCTGTTTATTTTTTTAAATATCGTTTGGCAATGTTTTCATTGGTTCTTAAAGAATTCTAAAGCTTATTTAATTAGATTAAAAAATTGCTGCAGTTAATATCACCTGTCATCTTTACCTGCGTTTTCTATGAAATAATAAATAAGTAATATTTTAATTGAAAATATATAACTTTGAGTAATATGAGTTTTGGAGTTGTGTTTTAACGATGCCTAAAAGAAAATATAAATCAATCATTCAAATTCCAACAAAGGCAAAGATACTAAAGCTTTTGTAAGCAGATGAAATAGTTGTTTGACAAAAACATATGCCAGAAATGTCATTTACAGGCAAGCATTGGATTAATGTAATTCATTGTAGCCTTATTCTCTGTAGTTGGGAGGCTGTAGTTTTGAATGTTTATTGTACATATTTCTATGCACATGAGGTCTTCAAATCAAGATAAAGGTCACTGTCAATTTTTCAAAATCCAAAAGTTAATTAAAATTTTAGCAAGATTTTGGCGTTTTACCGAATATATCTTCCGAAAGTGTTATCTAACAAAAACTGATTTTACACCATATATTTTTTTTTAATTAGCTTTTCGGTGGCACTAATTTCATTTCTGTACAATTTTTTTTCTCTTATTTTAGTAATTTTTTCAAAAGTTTTATACACAATTTGTAACATTTTTTTAGTGTTGATGAACAAAAATGCATATACGAAGAACTGTTGCCAAAAAACATTAACAAAATTCTGGAAAACACTACAAGATAAGTTTAAAAGCAGACAATTCACAATTTATACCAGGAAAAACTTTTGATTTCGTTTATTTTTCATGTTTTTCATTAATCAAAAAGTAATTAATTACCTCTAAAAGTCCATTAAAACCTTTCTTATACTTCAATATTTGTGAAAAAATCTGAAGTACTTATTTAACAAATATTACGGAGGAAATTAGTTTTCGGCATTTTTTAAAAATCGTTTGCCTTAATTGATGTTCTCATTTTAATTTAAAAACGCTTCACACGATAAAAGGATTTTGTGTATTATAATATTTTATACAAAAAAATTTAATCCTGAACAACACAGGGTATATCAGCTATACACAATATGTATCATTTCTTTAATTATTGCAGAATAAGAATGTATACTGTTGTCAGAACACATTAACAGAATTCTGTAAGAATACTATAAAAATACTAAAAGAAAGGTTTAAAAAGCAGACAATTAACTATTTACATCATGAACAACTACTGATTTCAATTAATTTCATGTTTATATAATAAAAACTAATTATTTAATTAAACATGTAGAAAAATAGCTGTATATTTGACTTGATTGTTTATAGAATCTTTTGGTTCAATTGATATTCTCATTTTATTAAAAAATGTTTCAGACGATAAAATTACTTTGTGTATAATATTTTAAAGAAAAGGAGTTTTTAAATAAAGAAATATTAGACAAGAAATTAAATTAATCCCAAGTAAGTCCGGGTATGTCAGCTAGTATCAGAATAAAAATTTACCTTGAACAGAAATATCACATTCTAACCATCCTAAGTTATCACATTCATAAATGCCTGGAAAAATGAATATTTTGTCTCCAACTGTACTATGTTTGAAAGCAATTTCTGGATTATGTTCAAATTCTAAAACTGATGTTGATTCCAGAGATAGCACTTTCTGTATAGGAAAAATGAAGATGAAATTAGTTCTTTTAATGACTATGAACAGTTCTTTCACTGAAAAAAAAGGAAATTATTCCACATTCAAAACACAATAACATTTCATATATAAAACAGTTATTATTAAGTCACTATTTAGAATAATGGAATTAATACATGAAACTGTGGCGACACCTGACATCTGCACCCGTAACTGATCTCTGGCAGCATTATATAACTGAGCAGAACGAACTGTGAAGCAGTCTCGTTGAGTCTCACTTGTGCATGTATTCCAGTCTCGTTGGATCTGTGTTCATGCAGTTGCAATTTCTGTGTCTACTTCAGCACGTTGTATTTACTGTATCTATGTTTAATCTTGTTTTAACCTATTTTTAAGTGTTAAATCTAATTTGCAGTTTTTGAAGCATTTTAATAAAAGAATTCTTTAACGCTGGAATACCTTCTTGTGCCCCACCACGATGCCTTCTGATTAAGAGTAAATTTGAACCCCGACAAGTTTGTGACCTGGACGTGATAAATTTTGGAAAGACTTTTAGTATGAGTTGACATCCCTAACTGGTCACATATTTTAAAAGAACATATAAATAACACATTATCAAAAACATTTTCTTTGCAAAATATTTTTACTCTTTATTTTATTCTTATAAATCATAAGTCTTGCGATCCTTTTAGACATTTAACTTGAGAGCCACAGAATCTGAGAAGCATCTTTGCAATGAAAAATATATCATGACAAATCCTTAAAATGCAAACCAAGTCATTAAAAGTAAATAATTTTCACGTATATTTAGTTTAATATGCAATCGAGTGTCTTTATTTCAATTTTTTCCCATCCTTCTAATTAATATTTTTTCCTTTGTAGCAAAGTTAATGACTAAGCAAATTCCAAAGATCATCTGATCAAACCTTAAGTGCCAGTTTGCTACCTTTCTAATGCAAACTTTGTGACATTCAAACTTTCTATTTTCTTATTTATTACAGTTTAAATATGAGTTTTTACAGTTACTTCTTAAAATATCCTTCGTTGGAGGGCTGGTGTATGGTACAATTTGGGAGGGGCGACATACGGAGTACGCCAGGTCGTTTTGTCCATCCTCTGCTTCAAATTTCCACCCATTTTTTCTTATTTTATTACTTTAATCTGTTAAAGAACTATAATAGAGAGAAATGGAAAAAAAATGAAAGAAAAAATGTACTCAGCATATATTGAATACACACGCATCTCCCACTCAAGGACTCAAATTTTTCGATGATCACGAGTTGCTTACCAGCTGTATAAAATTTTTGTCAGTTTTCATTGAAAGAGTCAAACAATCCTCGCACTGCAGCTAACTTATCAATTTTTCTGTGAGTGTTCCTCTTCAGGAGGCACAATAAATTTCCTTGACAATTTTGGAGGGGCAGCGTACTGAGTTTGCCAACTTGACGCTAGTACAAAAAAATGCTTAGAATGGAAGGTGGAAGTCAGACTAAACGAACTGGTTAAGCCTCATTGTACTTGGGGGATGTTCCTATTACATTAGATGGGGAAGAGGACTCAGGGAAGAAGTCGAAAATTCACAGCAATAAAAAAATTAATTGGCCTACTCCGTAAGCCAGCCCCTCCAACTAAGGGTTAAAATAAAAGATTTTAATGTCCAAAGCTGTAGTATATTAAAAATATACTTCAATAACAAACTATGAAGGAAAATGGAAATAAACCCTCATCATTTTGCAAAACCATCTCTTTTTGTGTGTTTTTAAAAGCTTCTTTTAATTGTGTGTCAACGATCAAATATGTTTAACCCCTTAACTTCGTCTGTAAGGAGTATGGTATTTGCCTAAGTTGTATACTTAAAAATTAGTCCAACTAATATAATAATGCAAAAATAGTAAAGATTTGTTCATTTATCTTGAACATTTTTTTTTTTGTTTACCTTTTCATGCAGTTTACGATGATGTTGGAGATTATTTTGAATATATATAATATAGTTTAATGGAATAGAATACATTTGTTACTGTTCAGATCAAGATGGAACAAAATGCGATGGATAATTATAACATTTTTATCATTCATTTTCTTTTTAAATTATCAGTGTATAGAATGTTTAAAAACTGCTTTTTAAAAATTACTTTTACAAGTAGTTTTGGAAACATGGTTGTTGATTGTAGATAACTATATTAATGCAAAATAACCAAGGTTTGTAAGATTTAACTTAGCAGATATAAAAGCATTTATTTAGTGAGAAATTTCTGCAAAAATTAAGCACTTTGTACATGCATGCCTGCCAACGTAGACCACGTATTTTCTAAGCATAAGATGTTTTCTATTACGTAATACTTTGTAGTTTTTATTGAAAAATTTAAAATATATATTGTTTTTAATTTTAAATATGTAATTGCTTACTTTTAATATTTATTTCTGTATTTGCATAATGACTTCTATTGTAAAATAAAGGAGGTATTTTTGGATTGACAAAAAAATAAAAATAAAAACTGTCTTTACCAAAAATGAAGTCAACTTTTATAAGATTAACAAAAAAAATCTGTGAATTTTTATTTTAGCATTTCTTAAAATTAACAAATTACCAGTTAATTTGCCCCTTTGAGATAACCATTCCAGTATTTCAATCTACGGTGGTGCCCATTATTAAAGAAAGAGAGAGCAGATAATAAAGTCGTAAATAATCAAGTCAGTGAAGGGTTTGAAAAAAACATTAAATCATATAATTTTGAAAATTGGTACACATGTTTGTAAGGGGTTCCTGATGAACATACTAAAAGTCCCTGGTCCTGGGAGGGGGGGGGGAACGCTAGTGCAACCATCTTGGATTTCATCCCTCTTTTTTAGTTTTTTCTTGAATATCTCAAAACTGTTCAGTTTTCAAATTACAATTGATTTAATAAACTACAGATCATAAAATTCCCTCTAAATACATGCGTTTATTATTCTTATAGCTTTAATGATTTCCGAGATTAATGGGTCTCAAAGTTTGTTACCATCTTGGATTTTATTCCCTTTTTTGTTAAGTTTTTCTTGAATATCTCGAGAACCCGGAAGCAGAAAGTGTGACGTACATCGCAGAACAAACACGGTCTTGGCAGAACATTTCATACTTTAAAAAAAAAAATTTTTTTTAACACGCGCACACACACACAAAAAACACGATATGTTCTGCAGAACAATCAAAGCGAGGCGCTCTTTATGCCACGCCATCTCTCTTTACGTTTCGTGCAACACAGCCTCCAGAGATTGAAGCAACGGCAAAAATAACTCTCCTTCCTCGCGTGGCTCACGAGAAAGTCACGCTTTCATCGGGGCTGACGTCACTGGAGATGAAGATCCGAAACAGGCACATTGAAAGCTGACTTCAAAAGACATTGACAGAATTGCAAATTCTAGATGTATGCCTTGGTTTTAAATAATTAATTTTAATATAATGTTTTGCCATTAATGAGTAATAAAGATTCTATTGGTTAATTAGTATTTTTATATCTATTTTGCATTTTACTGTGGTCCGCCAAATTTGGACAAACTGCCTGCAGAACATGTCCAACTATTTGAAGTCATGTTGCAGAACACTGAATATAATTCTGCTCCTGGGTCGAAAACTATTAAAACTAGAAGAAAAATAAAAGCATGTATTTGTAGGGAATTTCACCCTGTTTAATTTGTTAAATCAATTATAATTTGAAAATTGAATAGTTTTTGTGATATTCAAGAAAAACTAAAAGAGGAGGATGAAATCCAAGATGGCAGTGCAAGCTTCCCCCTCAGGACCACTGACTTTTAGTATGTTCATTAGTAACCCCTCACGAACATATGTACCAATTTTCAAAACTATATGATTTAATGTTTATTTCGCCCTCATTGGCTGGATATAAGCATTATCTTAACATGTGTTGACACCCCTGGATCTATCTCACCCTGGAATCCTTCCCTTTTGTTGGTTTTCATTCTTGACACATCCAGTATTCTTTTCTTGATACATCCGATAAACAAAGCTTTATGACTATGCTTTCGATTTATCATATTCAACATCCGAGGCCAAACAAAAAAAAAAAAGGAGAATGTTTTCTTTGCACTACTGGAGAAAACTGAGCATTTTTAAGGTGCTTAAAAATGGTTTTCAAATTTAAGCACTTTTCATGATGCTACACAGCCTGTTTCATATGTGCTTTTTACAGCTGATTCTCCCATAATAGAAATGTCAAATTCTTTGCAGCACCATGAACATCTTGCTTTACTTTTATTTTTACCAGCCTTCAACCATTCACTTTTGAAATTCCACAGTGATTACATGTAATCCAATTTTTAAAGTCAGATTGCTAGACAAAGGCCAAAAAAAGTTGCTGAATAGTAATAAATATATTACATACTTCTACAATATCTTTGCTAAATTCTTTTGCTACCACATATGTCACTGGAGCAGATTTTGGTTGCTTTTTTAATGACCTGGCAGGTGTATACTTCTTTGTAACAAATGTTCTAGAAAAAGTATATAAATTATTTTAATTTACATAGCATTGATATAATTTATGAATTCTTTAATAACTGTTTAATTTGAAACCTATTACTTAATCTAACTGTAACCAATTATATAACTGAATCTTGGATAAAAAGATAGCAAGGTATGCAATATTGTTTTACTTCTTCTACAGAGCTTGAACTAAAATTTAACATCATTTATATATAAAAAAAAATAAATAAATATCAATCACCCATCAATTACAGAGAAACTTTAGATAAAAGGGTCGTCTTTTTAAATTAAGGAATAAAGCTCTTGGGAAAAAAAAGAAAAGTGACTATCATTATTGTCTTCAAAAACCAGCTAATACAACACAATGGAATAGAATATAGGAAGCGGGTCAGAAAACTTTTATGTAAACTTAAGAAAAAAATGTAACTAAAGGCCTTTATAACAAATGAAAAATTGATCAGTACAAAAATAAGATATTTCCTTTTTTTTTGCACATATCATGCTACCTTTAAATTTTTGCAAATTTATGAAGTTTTATTTTTATTTAAGACATACAATAATTTTATAAATTTGTTGTTGACAAAAACTTATACATAATTTTATATCAATGTTTTTGGCAATTGCATTAGTATTAAAAGTATTTTAAATATTTAGATACGCAATATAAATACCATTTCAAAAAATTACACATTTTTTAAAACCATATATTCAAGATAATTTTAAAAATTATGACAAAAAGTCCAGTGACTTTTCATTCAGAAAGAAAAGTATACAGATTTTATTAAATAATAGTTAAAATATAATGTCAAATAATAAAAATAATACAACTTTTAAAAATAATTCATTAGATTAGTTGCATAATTATGAACCGAAACTACTAATATCTATATATATAATTCTCTTACGTGGCGACAAAAAAAGGTCGAATTTCTTAATCGCCGTTTGGCAACAGCTCGCAAGTTTGATTTGTTTACATCCGCGGAAAGTCCGAAGCCGCTTCGTGTGATCACGTTTGTTGAAAACTATTTTTAGTAGTTGGAAATTTGTAAAAATAATGAATTTAAGTCGTGCTGTCGGATATATTATCCGAAATGAACAAAAGCGAACTGAACGGGAGTCCACATAATATGTAACAAAATTACTAAGATGCAATGGCTATGGTACGCAAGTTTGGTAAACCAGATCTCTTTCTGACCTTTACTTGCAACCCATCTTGCTTTGAAGTTTTAAATTGCGTGGAGGGAGTACAACGTCCTGAAGACCGACCTGATATTATTATACGTGTATTTAATATGAAATTAAAAGAACTTTTAGAAGATATTTGCAAGCATGGAATATTTGGAACTGTTTTGACCTATATTTACGTTATTGAGTTCCAAAAGCGAGGTTTGCCTCATGCCCACATTCTTCTAACATTAGATTCAGAAAGCAAAATTCGCACTAAAGATGACATTGACAAGTTTGTGAGTGCAGGACTTCCAGATCCTTGCACTGATCTTAGACTCTTCCAAATTGTGACAAAATGCATGGTACATGGCCCATGTGGAACTATAAATATAAATTCTCCATGCATGAGAGATGGACAGTGCTGCAAAAGTTTTCCGAAACAATTCAAGGATGATGCAGAGGAAAATGTTAATGGATACCCTATTTATCGCAGAAGAGCCACTGAACCTGTCCAAGTAGGGAAATATTCCATCGATAGCAGATGGGTTGTCCCATATAATCCTTGGTTGCTTAAAAAATTTAATGCACATATTAATGTTGAAGTTTGTGCCTCAGTTAAAAGTGTCAAATACTTATATAAATATGTATACAAAGGACATGATGCAGCCTCGGTCAAAATACAAAAAAAAAGGGTTCTCTGGATCATGATGAAATTTTAAGTTTTGTTGAAGGTAGGTATGTTAGTGTACCTGAAGCCATGTGGCGTTTAAATGAATTTAATTTGTCGCATAAATCCTACACTGTAGTGCGCTTAGCTGTGCATTTACCACAGCAACAGCCGATTGTGTACCAAGACGGTCAAGAAGCCCAAGCAATTGAACGAGCTGCTTTAAGAAAAACAACACTAACATCATGGTTTGAACTAAACAAAAATGATCTTTCAGCTCACAACATTTCTTACTCAGATATTCCACAATATTATATGTTTGATAAGAGTACCACAAATTGGAAGAAGCGACAACGTGGTGGACAAAATGTTATTGGGAGACTGTCAGTAGTTAGTATACTGGATACTGAGAGGTACTATTTGTGGATGCTACTACTGCGCAAGTCTGGGGCCATTAGTTTTTATGATATTTTGACTGTAAATGGATTAAGATGCATTACATTTCAACAAGCATGTCAGGAGTATGGACTTCTTCGAGGTGACCAGCAGTGGCATGATGCTTTGAATGACGCTGCACAATTTCAATCTCCGAGACAGTTGCGCATGCTGTTCGCAATGATTTGTGGCTTTGGAGAAGTGGAGGATGTTCCAGATTTATGGGTGCAGCATCAAGTTTCACTTTGTGCATCGTTATTCTGAGCAGACTGGACCTCACTATGCACTTGCAGATATTGAGGAACTGCTTACATCCTACAATTTAAGTCTCCAAAAACTGCATCTACCAACTGTAGATTTGCCTGCAAGTGTTTTGGAGAGAGCGAACTTTGATGTTGTGGAAGAGCAGGCTAAAGCTAATAGTTATACTATGCAGTTAAATAGTGAACAGCGGAATGTTGTAGAAATCTTATTAAGTGCAGTGTACAACAACGCTGCAGATACACCCAAGTGTTATTTTTTAGATGGTCCTGCTGGGACAGGAAAAACTTTTGTTCATTCTGTGGTAGCTCCAAAATGTGAAATATTTAACTGTGTTTATGAGG
>BGPR01000407.1:60752-133899 GCA_013235015.1 Araneus ventricosus
AATAATATATAATACTTAAAGTGGAAAAAAATTATTCTGTCGCATTTCATAGCACAGATGATTTTATAAAATGTTTTCAACATTAAAAACTACATTATTTATTTATATTTTCTCTTAAAATTTAAAACATAACTCCTTGTGTGTGTTTTTTTTTCTTTCATAAAAAGTATGTTTATCAGCATCTTCAATTCGATTTATTTAAAAAAAATAGATGTGAATTCTTATTTGCTGCTGCTGCAAAGTTACAGAGACTGACATATTTGACCCTATTTAGAAGACTGTAAAAGTACTATCCTCAATCATTTGAAACTGTTGCATATAAAAAAGGAATGACATTTAATGGAATGCTACTTTTAATCTATATACTCACAACTTTAGAATTATCAATTGGGTATAAGTCAAATATGAAAAATTAACAGCCAAAAAAAAAACCTGATTAACCAAAAGAAAAAATTAAATGATTTTATGATATGCTTAATGTAACTCAAAGAAAAAAAAATTACCTGACATATTCAATAGCAATAGCTGTTTTTTCAAACTGAGTTTCAAAGTCATCTTCACTGACTACATGCAATTCTGTAAGTGGGACAGTTCTTGTATTTTCGGTATTTATTTCCTCTTTTAACTTATCTAGATTGTGGGCTATCCCATCATCGACAATAATAGATTTCACAATAATATCCGCTTCTAATGCTTGAAGACTTACATTAGTAACCTGTAAAAAAATAACTGACATTTAAAAAAAAAAGAATTTTGATCAAAATTTACATAATGAATAAATAAGAAACATATTATGGTACTTTTCCATTAAAGGAACGTCCATAGTCACCAAGCTGAAATGCTGATACTACTGTGTTGCACCAACAAAGAATTGCATTGCTGAGAATTGAATGTTGCTGCAAAGATTTGGCAAGTTGTCACCAAGATTTGACAGGTTTTTGTCTGGGGTTCTATTAATGGAAAAGTTCCCAAATAATTTTAGAAATCTTAAATGCATGTTTTTTTAATCATTTCTAAAACAAAAAAATATCAAATTTCATTAATGTTTCACTAAAGTAACCAGTTTTCTGAACTTTAAACTAGAACACTAGAGAGTGAGGTGGGGGGAATTAAATTAAAAGGTGATACAAATTAAACAGGAAGCATTAAGGCACCTCCTGGGCAAAAACTATAGGTTGGATCACAACCAAATTTTATGTACACACTCTTTCCCGAGAATGCAGTTTCAATTTCAAAAGTTTTTTTTTGTGTGTGTGACAAATGGGTGAAATTGACACTGCAGTGCAAATGAGTTTCTTTTATTTTTGAAAAATACCTGTGTCCTATTTTTTTTTCTGAAATCATGATTGCAAACCCAGAAGTGTATGTACAAAATTTGATTGTGATCCAGCCTGTAGTTTTTACACAAGATATGCTAACATCTCCTGTTTAATTTGGATCAACCCATATATGTATTTTGTTGTACATAATTTGTTCTGTTACTGTTATTAAATAAAATTTAGAAAACATTTATTAAAAATTTTTAAAAAGGAGAGTAAGAAGATATAAATAAATATTTTGCTATTATTTTTCCTTTACAATTCATAGGTCTTAGTAAGTTGAACATATTCTGTGCAAAGTCAAGATCAAGGATGGGGAACCTGTGGCCTTTTTACTTTCTCGTATATGAAATATACAAAGAGAAAGTATTGTAATTGTCAAAAAATTCGAACTCGAGATTTTGACGAATCTCCACGTTTTAGACCTCCCTGAGTCTGAAAAACACAATTTGGAATTATGTCTGTCTGTGAACACGATAACTCAAAAACTATTAGAACTAGGGGGATGAAATTTGATATGTGGTCTTTAAACATAATTTGCAGGTTTCTATCAAATTTTGGACAAAATCTGTCAATGGGAAGTCTGTCTGTCTGTATGTCCGCGGTCATGTTAACATTATAACTCAAAAACTTGAATAGCTAGATGGATAAAATTTGGTACAGAGTGTTATCGTCATGAATATAAGTCCATATAAAATTTTGTGCCAAATCCGTCAAAGGGTTGACTGTCTGTTGGTCTGTATAATCGCAAACTTGTAAAAATTATATCTCATAAGCCCTTTGGCTTAGATAAATAAAACTTGGTATCATGGATGCTAACATCTGTGCCCAATTTTCATCTCAATCGGTTAAAAAACAGGTGTTCAAATTGCATATTCAATTTTTTTTAATCCGATTCTCTATGCGCATGAGTTCTGGTAGCAATCTTCTGTGCACGCGGAAGACGTCACTTTGTCCTTGAGCCAGCAAGAGTGGAAATCGGTATTCATCTCTTTGAATTTTATTCTTGACCTAAATATTTTACAATCACTAGAATCTACAATGAAAAAGCTCCTGATAGTCATTGGATTCTGGGTTACAGTAGGTTCGAATTTCGAAACAGCACCTTTTTGGGAAAGTATACAAGAAAGTTTAGGGGAAACCACTCCTGCTGGTTGAGTTTCCTATCCAGCCTTACCAGTTATTTATAATTTACATTGAATTGATATAATTGTCTATAATATAATAATAATTACAGAACAATAACTCTTAAGATTCAGCTTGTGCAGTCTTTTGTGCAACTGTCAAAATTTAATGAGACATTTTAGTGCAGAAAGGTTTCCCACCTCTGGTCAAGATTTTCAAAGATTTTTTCAGAAACTGGCTTTTTTAAAAATTAAATATTACCTACAGATCCTTGCTTTTAATATAAACTATTAACTTACAAGTAAAAAAATTAGATAGTCTAGAACATTTATTTTAAATTCTGAAAAAATATTTTAAATTTTCCATTTCCAAAACCTGACACAAAGATTGAAAAATTGTGACTTTAAAGGCTAATCAGGAACATATGGTCACTTTAATATTCTAACTCGATAAAAAGGAAAAATTTATACTTCTGCAATAAAATCATATTCTGTGTCCAGAGGAGATGTATTCTTTGTAGATCTCCACACAGCTTTCCAACCAACAGGCTCTACAATACTGGTTACATATTCCACAAATGATGTTTCAAGACTTGAAAAAGCAACTCCCCCTATAATATCAGTGTAGTTTAGGAGCATATCTTTGAAAGATGTCAAGTCCACTTTGTAAACACTTGGACAAGAGTAAGATATGTAAAAATCAGAATCTGGATCCATGGTTCTGTAAATTCAAATATCTTGACCACCTGTAATAAGATAAAAGATACAGTCAGAAATAAAATTTAACATTAAAGCAGACACGTTTTAAAATTCCATCAGATTAATGCACAAAAAAAAAAAATATCATGGAGAAATTTAACGTAAAACTATTAGGATAACAGTTCTTAAGAAAAAGAGAGAACGAAACTATTAATAAAATTGCAAACATGCTTCTATGCAGACGACATGGGAATAAACAATTAGTATCTTATTCTTGTAAAATAAACATATGATTCGAGAAATAAAAATACCTTTCGAGCTGAAAAATTTATAAATTATATTAACACGCAAAAACTGTGAATAAATAAACTTCAAAAAACAACTTAAATGTAAAAATATTATACATACTTAGAAGGCGCGGCCTATGAAAGTAAGTTACTGATTGAAAAATTATTTGAATGTAAACAAGATTTAAATGACAGCGGTTATAATGTAGAGTTGAGATGTTTCTCAGATTCAATCGGCTGTGTAGCAGAAGCGACTTTATATATTAACTTTACGTCGCTCTAGAATGAAAAATTTGCTGTTTTTCCATAGGTGGGTGCAACATTTTCTCATTTGTCAGGCAAGAAAAGAATTCCATTCAAGAACCTGTCTTGAGATAAACACATCATCAAACTATCCGCAAGAGAACTGAACTGCTTTTCAGAAAGGACGACATTTTGGAGGCGGGATAGAGCCGGGTACCTTTGGGTCCCGAGCTCAACATTTTAACCACTAGACAAAAGGAATTCCCAATGTCCGGAGGTGGATATTGGCTAATATACATCAGAGTAAGATGGCGTAGCACGGTGCGTCACAACCTTCATGCATAGAACCAAATGGCAACCTGAAAGAGGAACATTTGTTGAATACGTGTTTGATCAGTAAATAGCGTCCAAGACTTACGGGTCTATTTTGCTTTGTTAGAGATCACTTTTCCACGTTAAACGGGAAAGTGACGTTCCAACCCAAACTGGGTACCAGAATAGACCCCATAATATTATTTTTTCGCTCCTCGTCATATTTAGCTTTAAAAAACCCACTTATATTTTGTCTCCACTGTCCTCTAAGACAGGCAAAGGCGTATACGCCCTTGCCTTCCAATCACGACGTCTCCCCAGATAGCAATTTTAGTTTGCAGCAAAGTTTCAGCAAGCTTGCAACAATTTTGACACAGCAATTAAGAATGCAAGCTTGAAGCAAGTTAGCGCAAACGAGTTAGTCACCACGCGTCAAACTTGTCACAAGCTTGCCGTGTCAAACTCATTGCAAACTATAGCAAAAACAGAGTACGAAGACAACCTCGGATTCGAACCCCCGACATCCCGTTTCCTAAACCTGTCATCTTAGGGGTCTATTCTGGTACCCCCGGTTGGGTTGGGTTCCGTTGTTAACCTAACCCAACTCCCAACCCAACCGGGGGTACCAGAATAGACCCCTTAAACACTTAGCCAGCTAGACTCTGAGAGGAGAAGATAGATTGCGCTAATAGATCGTGCATATACGATTTATTTTAAACTGTTTTTCTTGATTTCATTAATTTTTTAAATTTTTAGTTGAGAATATGATTTGAAGTCAAAGAGAGAGCGATTTTCGCTAATAACTACGTTTTGCTAGCAGAATAAATTATGAAATTAGGGTTCAAAAGTAATTACTTTTTAAATGGGGCAAAATGTAAGTTATTATTCTTCAACAAACATCGATTGTTTTTGTAGGTTTAATTTTGTTTATGAACGTTGAAATTTCAACATTAAGAAAAAGGCGATATAGTTTTCTTTAAAGTGCAAGTTCTATATGGGTGAAAAGATGGAATATTTTTCATTTTTTTTTTATAAAAAAGTTAGTTTTTTTTACAAATTATCATTTATTTATTTAATTAATAAAAAGAAGGACGGTCTAGAAGATGCTATTAAAAATCGGATGTTTTTTAAAACAGAGACAAAGATTATCTGTAAATGTGCTGTATAATCTTTGCAGCAAACTTGAACTTGAATGATAGGAGTTATGGGATTTGAAGCAACAAGGGCTGTAATCCCTGCAGCAAACTTGTTTTGCAATCTTGGTGTGAAGTTTGTCACAACAACTTCACAGCAAACTTGTTTTGAAAGTGGGTTGTAGATTTTGCTTTGTAACTTTGCAGGAAGTTTGCTGCAAAGTTGCCACATCAAATTTGTCATGACAAACAAATATCAAGAAAAATTAACTTGCTGCAAGTGTACATACTATCTGGATAGTGGAGTCGAAATGCCGTTCCGGCACTGCAGTGGTGGGAAAAAAGCATGATTTTTTCCCACTAACACTAAATAACAAAAAAAAAAAGTTTTACCAACTGTTGGTCAGCATCCAGTGGTGTAGCGTGGGTAGATTGGGCCTGGAGCATGGTATTATTTTGCATCCCTCTTCATATTTGATACAGAAAAATGAAAGAAATACACTAATATTTTGTCTCTTGGAGCCCCTAAGTCAGGCGTCCAGGGCATATATACCCCCTTGCCCCTCTGTCGTTTCGCCACTGGGTGTGGTGTGGCAACATATTCAGTGAGTTTCAGTCATCGGATTATTCTTGCAACATGTGGGAGCAGAGCATTGTCATATGCAGGGCCGGCCCGAACAAAAGCGGGCTTGGTGCCGTGAAAAAATTTAGTGCAACAAAATAATTTATTGCACTTTGCTATGTTACATAGCATAATTTGGTAGAATAAGGACTAAAGGAATGCATGAAAATGAAAAATAATTTTTTTTTATAAAGCTAATATTTCAATCACACAAAAAATCGATAATAAATCAAATAACATGCATAATTGCTTCCTAAATACAATTTCGTGTGCGACTTACTAGAATAAGTTTACAATATGTGATTTTTGTTCAATTTTCTTCCAAATTTTATAGCAAATTCGTCGATAATATGATCCTAATTTAATTTTTTCATTAATTCGGATTCTATAGGTAAAATGGCTAAGGGGTTCTTGATTAATGTATAGATCTCGAGTATTTTTTTTATTATTATTTTCAATTTTAAGAAAGTTTTTTATGCAAATGTGACAGCAATTGGTAAGGTCAATGCTATTTTCAGAACCGTAACAAAATTTGGACATAATTCAAACAAATTACTTTTAAATAAATATTATATACTAGAAAGTAAATCTTGATTTCGTTAAATAAATCAATGCGATCAGCTTCCATTTTGAAAATCAGTCAGCTTATATTGAAAACAGTAGAACCCCGCTAATCCGAATTGGGACCGGTGCCTTTTCGGATTACCCGAAATTCCG
Source organism: Araneus ventricosus (assembly GCA_013235015.1). NCBI lineage: Eukaryota > Metazoa > Arthropoda > Arachnida > Araneae > Araneidae > Araneus > Araneus ventricosus. The sequence goes on from BGPR01000407.1 coordinate 67,209, forward strand.
ATAAAAATAGAAAAGAAAAAGATGTGTGCTAAAAAAAATTTAAGTTATTAGTACTCAGTACTACTATCTCTTGAATTCTTTTATTCAAAAGCAATAGGAAGAGAATATGTCTCCCCTTTTCATTAGAATAATGGATGTGCTCCAGTATGAAGTGACCTCATCTTACGGCGAATTGCATTAGTTTCTTCAATGTGTATAAAATTATGCATGCTGAAAAAGTGCCTTTTTTGTTTTTAGCATGTATATTTAAATCTTTTCACTTGCATATAATTTTCGAAAATAAAATCGGTTCGGATTAATCGGAATTTTGGATTAGCGGGGTTCTACTGTATAACTTTTTTTGCGTCTTCTAATTTTCTTCTAGCAATGCTTCCAATTTTGTAACTTGAAACATTTTGGGGTATTTTTTTGTGCTTTTGACGATGATAGCAGTGGACTTTTGAAATGAAACGCTCTTTGCACTGCAGTCGTTAAACTCGATTGGCGATGACATCAAATCAAATAAATGCTCTTTGTAACTGTTGGAACCAATTTTTGTAAACTGTATTTGATGTCGCATGTGCACAGTAAATTTTCAACAGCAGATTGTATATAATTTCTGCTGCATTTTTATTATCATTAAAATAAAGAACCAAACTTCCAACAAATACTATTATTTGGCACATCGATTTTTTTAATGCATTAAAAACAATTATTCAAACTTTAAATGGATTTTAACTATTAATTAAGTATGGGTGTGAAAACGACTTGCTTCTATGTCAAAATTTCCTCATGTCAGAATACAAAGGTAAAATCGAAATAATCAACTTTAAATAATATTTCGTTTACATTAAATCATTTGAGTGTCATTAAACGATGGTAGATAGGGTTTTGCGAAAGTCATCAACAATAATAAAAAAAAATGGTACGAATCCAAATCCCACTAATTTCAGCATGCTCTGCCTCTTGAACAGAAATAAAAAATCTCCGAACATCGTGAAATTTGCTCAAAATATTCTTTCCTTTTATATCTGCAAATATTGCATTATACCCTTCAGTACTGGTAGCTGTAACTCTGCAAACTATTTACAAAAGACAATGTAAAAATACTGTATGCTAACTTTGTACTAATAGGGTAGTGAAGCTCTCATTAAGACACTGCTTAATTTAGGTTCTGAAATACATGTCTTTTTCATGATTCGCCATGTAATCATACTACTGTTCATGGATGTCATCTTAATTTGCATGCATTGGAGAATATATCTAGAACTTGCTTTTGTATCAATAAGCTGATATGCAAGTACAGTAGAACCCCGGGAATCCGAACTAATTGGGAATGACATTTGTTCGGATTATCCGGGAAATTTGCTAAACTATTTTTGATATACTAAATGCAGTAGAGTATTGACGCTGGGTGCTCTGTAAAGGCGTTCGGAAAGAGTGGCAAAACAAGTTGAGGGTAAAAAGAAGATAAGCAATTTTGTTTCTGCCAATTGAGATGCTGTATTCATTCTTAAAGAAAAATTCGAATACTTCTTTTAAGTTAGGAATAAACATTAGCTTTGTTTCTGATTCTTAATTGTTATTTTGCCTTAATTTTTCAGAAAATTAAAAAAATGTTCGGATTCCTGGGGTTCTACTGTATGTAGAATGGGTGGTTTGTAAAGGATTACCGCAGTGATTTTTACATAATCTTTTGTGGCGTTCAAAAGACTTAAAAGATTTCCTTTTTTGATGATATTTCTACCTGCCCTTCTTTTGAAGCATAATATGAGTGTACTAGGGCTTGTGTTATCAGCTAGTCATCATAAAATGGAAATGCTATTACATGTGGAATAGTCACTAGATTTCTCCCATCCAGTATATATAGTCAACTTGAACACATCTGCATCCAATCCAATCCAACAAATAGGCAGATATTCACATTAGCTATCTGTTCAAACAGATACTGCTCATAAACTGCACAAGATGCTCTATTTCCCAACCTATGGGTCGCGGCCCACTAGTCAAAGTCGGGGTTGATTCAACAGTCTTCGCTCGTTTTTTGCTCTATAAAACAATATATTTTCAATCCTTTTACAGTAAGTTTTACTAATTACTGGCATATAATACTTATATAAATATATGTATTTGTATATTTTTACTTGGATATTTAGTTATTGGGCCTCAAAATATTTTTTACACAACAGGTGGTCTGCACAACCAAAAAGGTTGGGAACCACTGCTCTATAATATAGCTATGATGTTATCACAATATAGCAGAGCATTCAGAATATCTAACATTATAAAATATCATACAATATCTTTGTGCATATTATAGTGGAGTTACAAATCACTACTGATAAACACATACTTGTCATAATGATGTTGGTCTATTGTTTTAACTATTCTTTTTGCCTATAATCCTAGGACAGAATAAAAATGTCCTCTTGCAGTTTTCGTTTTTGATTAGTGTCTTTTATAACACTTCCTGTGATCTCAACAATTTTAGTGAACTCTATTATGTACTTCTATATTAATTACACTGAAACCTCTTCACACCCGACTTTCCCATTTTAGAAGGCAAAGTGCGATGAAAACGAGTTCTAATTCTTGATTTCTGAAGTAGCGAATTTCAAGTCTCATCTAAACAAGAAGTACTTTATTCGAAGATCTCTACATTTTTTGGAAAAATGATACAATTTGAGTTTATTTGGATTCTGTATTTTTGGAAGTAACTTTTTTACATGTTTTTATTTTAAGTGGGAAAGTAAATGCTTATTCCTTTCGTTCTTCAGGAAGGGTAATAATATATTCCAATTTCAAAAAAATTTCTTGGGACATATTTGACTCTTGCACCATTAAACGCAAACTGACCGACTGGTTAATATTTCTAAATTCGTTTGTTGGTCTAAATTCAGAAAAACTCATCTGGACAAAAATGTCTTTGTGTTTAGTAACCACTACTGCTTGAATCTCTCACCCCAGTAGAGAAACAAATTCACTTTTCTCACTAGATTTGGTGAGGGACGATCAACTTCAATTTAATTTCCAGTGTTATTTTTTAGTGTACTGGTACAAAGTTGTATCCCTGACATGCTAATCTTAGGACAAGAAAAATAATTTTACAGAGAGCCAAGCCAATGAACTCCGATTTTGGCACCAAAATGAAACTTCCAGAAAATTCATGAATTGTAGAAATATCCAAAACCTTCGAGAGATTACTATGTAAAATCACTTCCTGTTGGAAAAGGTACAAAAAGCAAGCTCACAAACCAAGAGTGAATCAGTTGGAGTTTGGTCAGCAGTGAAGATGAACAATGAGCACTATTGAAAGCGTCAAGACCGATATTTATTACTAATTTGTTAGAGTTAATTTATAAAAGTGCTGCTTAGTTTTGTAACCCGTGCTACATTGTTTTTCTCGCATATTTGTGAAATAAAGTCATTTATTATTTTTTTTACTATCCTACTTATTGGACTACATTCGCGTACACACACGAAATGATTTTTGCAATAGTACTTTTTGTCCCCATTTCTTTTAATAAAAGGCCCAAGGTCAGGGAGATGGAATGAATCTAAATTCATTGAAGTTGAACAGGCAACCATCCATTTGCTAGGAGGGATTTGAGCGAATATTACCAGGGGGTTATTTTAGCATTATGTCTATGGACGTAAAATTCTGTGCCAAACAAAAGTGGCAGTTGGAGAAGGGGAAGCAAAGCAACATGTGCATATCGTACTACCTTAATGAGAAACTGGACTCTTAGATCCACATATAATTATCATCAATATGATTATACCACTTTTACTGTTGAAATTTAAAAGACTATATATTAATCACTTGTTATCTTTTTTCAGTTAGGGAACTTGTGAAATGCAACAAGACAGCCTGTCCACACACAAAGAAAGAAGAGTAATAAATTTATATAGTTTAAATCCACAGTAGACTCTGCAGTATTTAGGATCGTCCACTCAGATTTTTTGCAAGTCATAAACAAATATGAACAGAATCAATTGAATTATTTTACTACGAGTAGTCTCTGCAAGAGTTCTCATGTTTTTATAGTTAAATGAAGCAAGTAGCCACAGAAGAATGCACAAATTGTAAAAATCAATTTTATTTGTGAATACATCTAAAAAAAGTCAGTTTAGTTAAATTAATGGCCATTTAACACTATATGGGGGCTAAATTGTGATTGACTTTGCAATTTGAACCATGATCAAGAAGATACCCGAGCAGACACCCCCCCTCCATACCAGTGGGAGGATGTTTGACTTGCGACAGGCTGAAAGTGCACCAAGTCCCCAAAAATGATGGATCCTTGATGGAATTCAACCGATGACTGCCACCAGGTGCCATCAAAAAGGTACAGAAATGGAATGAAAGTTTTAGAAAGTAAAGAAAATTTGTAGCTCCAATTGTTTTTCATTTAAGAAGTTGAATATAGTTAAAAGAAAATGTTTTCAAAATGATTGCCGTTGCAAATAAATTATCCAGATTACTTATACAAAAAACAGCAATTGCATTTTTTCTCAAGTTTTGTTAATTGAACGCAATAAATGTTTTTGCATTCCTCAGCTCTTAGAAATAGTTATCTCCGATTTTTAAAAGTTTATCCTAATCATCAGAAAAAAGTTTTTATGGATAAAAAAAGCTTTGTAAGTAACATGAAACCAATAAGATTGCAAGCAAAGACCACAAAATTGTGTTGGGATCCTTACTTAACACATGACTATAGAAGTATCCAAAACAGACAAATAAAAAACAGCAACTTTGAAAAAAAAAATGATGAAAGCAAGTTAGAAAACATCTATAATAAGTGTTAATTTAAATATGTTTACTTTCAACTTATTCAAATTTAATGGTTTATTTTAAAACCCGATATTTTATAATTGTCATGAAATTTAAGCTGTGTTAATTCCATACTGCCCAGCTGTTCACAAAAGAGATCTTAAATAGCAATTTTAATTATTAAAAAGATACAATTACTGCTCAAAGCAATGCCAGATTTTCAAACTTTTATAGTATGTCCAGAAGATTTAAAATATCAGATGAACCTATACGATGTATCAACATTCACTTTTTTCACTGCAAAACTGGCATTTTTTTTACTATAATAGGGCAGAGTTTAACAGATTCAACTATCGCCCAATACCACAAAAAAAAAAAAAAAAAAAATTAGAATATTATAGTATTTAATTGAAAATTTCTTCCTCGAGATATTTTTGTTGTGTCTATTAAATTTATAAATAATTGGAAACTGCAGTGCCTACATTTGATTCAACTATCATGTAAAGAAACAAATTTGTCGTCTTGAGCCTGATCCCACAATAAATCTGATGAAGAATTATTTATAAGACTTATACAAAGCAACTTTAGACTATACAGAAAGCCTCAGCATATTTCACTTTTTGAAAGTAGTCTTATTCCAGGAATACATTTGCGAATTTTACTCATTTGTGTTCATTATTTACAAAACAGAATCGATTTTAAAGTGATGCCATAAGTTCAAAATATTCCAGGTTTGGTTGGTTCAAAATAAATTCTCACAGCTAAACTGAATTTAAAAAGTAAACAGGGCAAAGTAGCATCAATTTCTAGCTGCATGTTCCATCAAAAGAACTTAATATGTTCATTCTTTATTAAAGCAAGCTGCTCAACAGACTAGTGTAAAACTGAATACAATGAAATCACTATTGAGGAAGTTTGAAGCATTTCACAAAAGTAAGTTTACCAAGATATATATTTTTATTTTAAGAAAATAAAGGGTTTACAGAAAAATTAATATTGATAATTTTCATACATAGATAAAAGTTACATTAATAAACATCCATATTAAAATTTATAATAAAATAAAGTGTTTTTCTAAATTAGTTTACATAAAATTCTTTAATCACAAAAATAAAAACATTGAGAAAACTTATGAGGTAGTGTTAAAATTGTTTCCAAAAACACAATAGCCAACTTCAATTCAAGAAGATGGCAATCAGTTAACATCAGAACAAAAGCTCAAGTTAGAAATAAAAACACATCTATAACTTTCAAAAACACACAAGTCTCGGCAATCTCATTTAAAGCTTGTACACAATTAGGAGTTAGTAATTTTTTTAGTCTATCTAGACATTGATAAAATTATAGATTTAGAATGACAGAAGCTTAAGTTACGCTCTATTTAGCCACAAACATGTAAGCAAACAAATCAGTCAGAAAGCAAGACTTTTTCCTAATTGCATTCAATAAATGTTTATTAACAGCCAAGCTTCTGAATTTAAAACAATAAGGTATCTGTTATTAAGAAAAGAATCTCCATACAAGCTCTCTCGCACACTTGTTCTATTGTTGCACATTCTTATGTTGACTCAGTGCACTAGAAATAGCAATGCAACCAATATTTGATTTGGAAAAGTGATGCCTGAATTAACGAGACCTGTGTAATATCTCCAATTATCATTTGTAGTTAATCATTAACAGTCACCATTAATAAGATGAAACAAATTTTTTGATTTGAAGAATGTAGCAGTTAATATAACTGATTAGTGATGATCAGTTCTCTATGTTATGATTTTACCTACATATATTTTCATCAGCAAATCACTGATGTATAAAGTAAACACAATATGGATATTTGAACTCGAGTAAATGATTCAAATACAAGGGGAAAAAATCATCGTTCAATAAAAGTAAATCGTAAAGGTCTGTCGGGTGCATTTGCTAGCAGTGTTTTCACTCCAATGTCTTCATAATGATATTCTACTTTGAACATCCTTATTAACTAAGGGGAAAAAAAAGAAATGAATTAAAATGAATCATAATAAGCTTTTAAGAACATTGTTAAGAACAAAATTTAACAGGACTAAAAATTAACAAGAAATATTAAGAGAAACCAAGTGAATGCAGAAACTCAAAACAATCTTAAATTAAAACTTAAACTGAAATCAGAAATGATTAAGCAATCTAAAATTTCATAGCTTATATTAGAATACTTACTTATATAGAAATTACAAATTGAAAACTATACCCTAGAAGACTAGACTCATCTTGGAAAATCTGCCGAGATTGACAAGGATACCCTGCAAATACTTGTAGAATAAAATGCCACCATAACTATTTAAGCTTCCAGGCCTATTCTTAGATTTGGTCATTCAATCATTCATCAATACCCGTGTGCAATCAGAAAGATAAGCTAATTGGGTCAACAAGTTCCTCACAAACTTTGTGTCACAAGTGTAGCTAGTGAATAAGTACTTTTTGTTGCCATCATGCCAAAGGAATGATTATTTTTGGATCAAACAGCGACAGGCTATGAGAAATGGGTTGTCTACAATTAGGGACGCAACGAATAGCGATTTGGCCGAATATTCGGTCAAATTTCAGGCCAAATACCGAATATTCGGCAGCTGAATACCAAATTTTTAAAAACATTTCACTTTTGATAGTAAATGAAATATTTTTCAAATTTTAAGTGAAAAGATTAAGATTAAATAAAATTGATTTTTTATTTGTAGATTTAAGAAAATTTTAATGCTTTTATGTATATTTGTAATATTTTAAATACCTTAATTCCAATAATAAGAAATGGGTATTATAAGTGTATGAAACCAAATGGAACAGACTTCCTCCTAAAAATTATTGCTCTTGCATCATAATTTCAGGTTTTGCAATGATAAATTATATGCAACTTTATTAAATACTAGAGGGCGCCAGAGATTGAAATTAGACCACAATTCAATTTTTAAGTTTGAACATTATTGAGGTTCTTTTGTCAAAGAGTATACATCTATAATCATTGTATATAATTTTTATGAATTTTGTTTTCCATTACGAATGAATTTTGAATTTTATTCTATCATTGTTATACAGTTTTCTTTTTACAACAGATATATATTGTGCAATCTATATATTGATGTCTATTGGATAAAATATACAATGTTTATACAATGTATGTACAAAGTAAACAATGCACGTTTCATTTCATTTAGTTTAATGCATTTGTAATACATATTATATACAAATTCCTTACCGACAGTATCTACTCTACGTGACTGTTTGACCACAGACTAATATGTGTTTGACATTAACAGATTTAAATGATCTGCATTTTGTATTTCACTCCAAAGTGTTATTTTAAAAATAATCTAAAACTCCTTCTTGGAGTGGATTTCACTGCAGGGGAAGGGGGGTTAAATCGATTACAAATCATTTACGCCACTGATTTTTTACAATGTATGAACATAAAAAAATGTTTTATTTAATTTAACGTATTTGTAACACACATCATACATAAATTTTATCTTTCTGCACTCCTTCTCCATATGAACTTTAACTATACCAAATCTCGCACTCCTCCGTGCACACAATGTGCTTAGAAAGGAGTATAAAGTTTTCTTCACATATTAATATATAGATACCTATGCATTGTGCATCTGATATGCAATTCTACAGTATTCTTTGTTAAATGTGTATAAGCACATTTAAAAAATTATCCTGAATATATTCAGCCGAATACCGAATATTTGTTACATCCCCATCTACAACAATTTTAAGTGCCAAAGACAGTGGGTAGAAAAAGGGGTAAATGCTCAAACCCCAGGCTAAAGGTCTTCACCCATATAAGGCGCTATCTCTCTGGTGGGATATGAAAGGAGTAGAAAAAAAGTGAAAGATAACAAGAGATCTGCAAGTAGCTCTAGTCAGAGCTGGAAGCATCAGTAATCAATGACCATTTTTGGTTTCAAGACAAAAGTTATTCTATCAGGGCAACAATCTGGCACAGCAAAGATGATATCACAACAGCTGGAAGAATTTAAATGGGAAATGATGCTCAACACACCATATTCATCAAACATTGACCCATTTGATTATCATTTATTGTTCAGTCTTCTAAATCATCTAGATGGAAAAAATATGAATTGTATAGAGAAGCTCAGAATGGTACTGGAGTAGCAATTTTTTTTTTTATCACGGACAAGTAAGTTTTGAACAAAGGGCCTTGAAATTCTACCAAACAGATTGTAAAAAGATGAAAGAGTACATTTTATATATATATATATATATTGTTTATCTTAGTTTTGAAATTTAAAACAAATATATAAAAAATGCAGTCTTTATGGGATGACCCAATATATTAGTTCCTCGCATTATCTTTTCAATATAACATACAATATATAGAAAGATATAAGGGGTAGACCATACCATTCCATAGCAGCATGTGCCAATGAATTTTCTTAAATACAAATTCAATATTTAGACCAAAAATATAGAAACACTGATTAGTAATGAAATATAAATACATATTTAATAAGAAAAAGACAATTGTTGCATACATATTGTCTAATTTTTTTCAATAGTATTCCACTTAAAATTTTACATCAATTTATAATGAAAATTTCTCTCAAATGAATAAAACAAATAATAACTAACTACACACCTCTGCTACAAGTAAGGTGATTTCCATTTCAGCAAGTCTTCTCCCAACGCAACTTCGTACTCCAAATCCAAATGGCATAAATGCATATGGATGCGTTTTCTTTTCCTTGTTCAACCAACGCTCAGGAATAAATTGAAATGGTTCTTTAAAGTATCTTTCATGCGAGAAAAGTTCTTGGTAAGGTACAGTAGCTAAAGTCTTAAAATATTCAAAACTTCAAATTAGGATAAACTAAAGACATGAAACAAAGAAATTTTGCAATAACTAATACAATACAATAATTAATAATTTGGAAATGCATTTCTAATAATTCCATAGCATGAAAACCGAGATAAGAGCAAAAATAGTGCAAGCAATTTGCGCTGCAAGTCTAAATACATTCATATATCAAATGTAAAAAACTGGGTGATCTTCAATCTCCCCTACCACAAAAATTAATACGAGATACATTTCTGTTTTAAAAATTTGAAGTTAGAAACAATTTATTTAATGTAATTTATGGTGAAGATATCAAGAGATTTTTTCTTCTGACTTTCAAAGATTGTGTATTTATATCAAAAATTTTCTCTAGACATTTGAACCAGCTTCAACATTTGATACATTATATGAAACACTGAAAACAAATATTCAAAATAAAATTTTGTAAATTGCGGAGAAAGATTTGGTTGGTTCTGCATCAAATGCAGAATTTTTTGACCAAGGTAAACAGATCAGATCTACAATAATGATAAACATTTTATGAAACCAAGATAATATTTAACAGATTGAAAATTTGAACAATTGTTTAGTTTTGCCTTTACTGTTCTCAAGTGGATGTTGTCATTTCTTCACAGAATTATCTGAAAATTGTGCCATTAACTGTATGTGTTTAACAGATTAAAGTATGATTCACGTGCACTATTCCTTTTTCTAAACGTTAAAAAATTTACATTAATCTTTGAATAATCACTTCATTGAATATACCATCAAGTAGAACTGTACAATTTCACTAAACATTTCAATATAGAATGTGCATAGTTGATAATAACTGAATAAATATTCCGAAATATGCAGTCAATTATCCCAACATTTTAAAATCTACTCTTTAAGTTAAGTACCGATTCTATGTATACATTTAGAACACTATACCCTTTACAAAAGAGTAGGGAAGCAGATGTTGATTAATACAACTCAAACAGATTCCAATTTATCAGTTGTTAACCTTATAATTTACATAACTAAATTGCCTCACATTAATTATTTCTTTCTAATTATTACAATCTTCCAATTTCTTTCCTAAACTCCTAAAGACATAATGAAAGATTTACCTTTTAATTGATAACTTTTCTTCAATAATGTGCACTATGTATTAGTATTATGCAAGATTCTATAAACCTATTCCAATACAAAGAATGATACAATTGAATGAAATTACCCCAGCAGGAACCTGGTATCCACTAAGTACGCAATCACTTGCCAGTGTTCTAGCAGTCCCACCAACAACAGGATTCAATCTGGGAAAAAAAAAAAAAAAAAAAAAAGTCAAAAATATAAAAAGGCAATTTATAAACATATAAATTAATACAAAGAGGAATTTATCACAGAATAATAGAATGAAAGAAATGTCCGAATTAAAACATACATCCTCATTTTATGTATGATCAATAAATAATAAATACGAGTTTTTCTGCATGATTACTGTAACAGTTATGTATACTAGATTCTTCGAGATCTGCACAAAAAAAACTTAACATTTTTCTTTATGCAGAATTCTAAAATTAATCTCTTGATGTTCTGCAATCAAGAAATAATATATTTGAAATTATCAATGAATATAAATTCAATGAATTTTAAGTTCATTCTATAGGCAATTTGCTGTTCAGTGAATAATTACTATTGTAATTGCTTTTATCCTTTTATGTGAAATCTTAAATCATGTTAAAACTCTATAACATTACAGACATGACAAAGGCTTAGAACAAAAAAAGCTGAACTTCATAAATAAAGAATCGTGCCAAAAATAAATACAGAGAAGTAAAATATATATGCTAAATTGAACAATAAAATAAATTTATGCAAAAAGTACTTGAGATATTAAAAGTATTGTAGAATTATTTATTAATTTTGTATACCAATTATAATGGACAACAAAATTATCTAGAAAGTATGTAATCCTGAAAGGATTTAATGAACTAAATATGTATATTAAAAAATGAAAAACAGTATTCGATTCCAGAGGCTAGAACATTGTAACAAGACAATACAAATGTTCTCTCATTTAATAATGCAGAGAAGTGAAGAGATGTTTTTACTAATGGAAGGGAAAAAAATGCTGGAGACTGCTGTATTGATTTAAAATACAGTGCTTCTGTTTGGGTTCTTCCTTCTTAATTGTCAACTGAAAGGTACAAGTTAAAGAATACAAAGTTGAATGGAAGAATAAAAATGAAATGGTATCGAGGAACTTTTGGGAATAAAATGTTAAACAGCAATTTCATAATAAAAGTTGAATCCAGATAAAACAAATGTACAGAAAAAAAATGCAAATAGCAGGCCATTTTATAGAATTATCAGACTTTTCAGAAAATGTTAGACGATTCCCAAACATCACCTAGATGAGCTTATTTAGTACAAACTAAATTTTTAACCCTAATTAGATTATATTGAAAAAACAAAATAGAATTTTTTAATCATAATTTCTAATTAAGAAAAGAATTTATGTAAAATAAATATGAAGCCAATTCTTATTTTGTCTTGCTTCACTCAATAAGTATAAGTTTTCTTTGTCTACAAATTCATTATTAAAAGAGAATGACAAAGTGTTACACGATTGATAATTTTCATTCATTTTCCTTCTATTATAACAGGATATACCAAGAGGAAAGGAAGAAATAGAAATTGCTATAATAGCCTTCCTATTATTACAATTTAATCTTGTTGATAAAATTATGAGGAACAGTGGTCTCAAGAATCTAGTAAAGAAATGCAAGTACTTACAAATTCTAGCAAAAAATTCTTATTTAAAGAAATTAAAAATATTTGTGTAATTCTAAATTATCAGTGAAGCAAGAAATATTTATGTAATTCACGGAGTAAAGAAAATCGATTATTTATATAACAAGATGGTTATGAGCAACTTCGTATCAAGTTTTTTTTTTTTTTAATTCTTACTTTGAAAGCAATATTTTTTAGATAGTAAAGAATATGAAAATTATATACTATGAAACCATAAAATAAACAGTTTTAACATACGAAAAAGTGAAATAAAAATTTACCGTAAGCCTTCTTTAAAGCAAGCATTCAAGTATCTCAATTCAGTGTAAGTTTTTTCTGTGATTTTGTGATCTTTAGTTGGAAGAAGTTTCACAAGTTCTTGGTGAAGAAGTTCTTGTTTATCAGGATTTCTGGCCAGATGGTAGAGAAGAAATCCAGCACTATGCGCAGTCTAAATAGGAAGAAAGTCTTCATAAGAGAACTCTTCCGACACTCAATATATCTTAATTTTTGAATCCTTGAAAAACTAACAACTTATTAAATAACAAAAAGTAATATGAAATAATCTAGAATTAATATTGAAACTACTATTAATTATAAATTGGGCAACTTGAAAATACATGATACACCATACACAAGTTTTGATTTTATCGCACAAATGCAAAGGATAGCATGAAGGGAATACAGCACCTCATTCAATATAAAATAGGCTAACAGTTACATTTCATAATAAATACATACATGTTTTAATTATTGCAAAATAACATTCATTAATGAAATCAAAATATCTTAAATTTTAAGACTTATGTAAATCTGCCAAAGCTAAACTGTATCAAAATAAAAGTGGGTACTTTAATTTCCAGTCAAGAAAAAAACAGTCGCCAACTAAAAACTATGAGTAACCAAATTCAAAACAAATCTTGATGCTAAATTATAGATAGTGGACTCATGAAGTATAACACACACTTTCAGGATCTATAAATCCCTTAACCCTTCCACGTTCATTGGTTTTGCAGTGAAACACATTGAGCATTTTTTTACCGAGCATGGGCGAAACATAGCGTAATTTCTCTTTCATAACTTAAGAGCCGTTATATAGGCCAACTTATATAAAAATTCCAGTTCAAAACCGTTAGTATTTAAAATATCGGCATTGCAAAAGCTAAATTGCTTTTAATCTCCAAGAGAAACAAAATGAGGGTTCTTGCACAAATTGATATTTTTTTAAATTGAATCTTGTAATACGATATTGAATTTTATGACGATTGAATATCCTGAACACTAATGTGTACTTAAAACTTAAATACATAATCCAAATTACATTTTGATGACAACTTAATAAGAGGGAAAATAGCCTGTTACTGTTCATTGGCTTCACTGTAAAACCACAAATTTCTCGGAAAATAAATCTCAAACGTTTTCCCTTTATGATCAGCTTATATCTAATACTCATTTTTGAAATAAATAGTCATTTTCAATACGAAACATGTAGTGAACTTGAAAGGGTTAACCGCCATGAGTGTACATTATTCCTTTAGCAATACCTTCATCTAATTAGCTGCTTGTCATAAATATGTCCACTGCTTTGAAATACAATAAATTTATCTCAAGCAAGAGTTAGTCCGAGACATGCCCATGATTCAGAATAGGAGACGGGAATGTTGCTAAAAAGACAAAGGTGGATCATGTAGAATCGGGCAACACTAAGAGCGAATTGCTTAAGATTTTGTCATCAATTAACAGGTTACTTACTCTTTTGCACAGAAAAGTACACTTACAAAATCTGCTTTAATAATTAGAGATAAAATCATTTGTTTTATATCAAGGCAGTTTCACTTGCTCAATGCGAAAAGCATCGTTTTCTTGTGTATAATTTAATATTTCACAAAAAATTGAGTTTTCCAAGTCATTTAAATGATTAGTATGTTAACATTCTAAAACAAAGTTGGATCAACTTAAAAACTTGATCTCGAAGATTTTTCAGAACAATACAGAGAAAAAAAAATGTTACCGTTTCAATGCCAGCCATTAGAAAATCAGCAATGACAACCATAATATCTCTAACATCCAACTTCTTTTCTTTTAGCATTGCCTGAAGTAAAGTCAAAGGCTTGTCTTTACTTTCTTCAATAAATTCCAAGTTAGACAAAGCTTTATTTATATATTTAAAGGCAATTCTGTAAAATAAGAATTAAGGAAATTAATAGAAAAAATATTCAATTTTTTAAGCCATTGCTACAGAAATTTCAAATATTTAAAAGTAAACAATTCTTACTCAGAATAGATATCCGAGTTTTTAACAAATTTCCTCCATGTTGGAGATGGAAAGACTTTCCAGAACTGTATTCGACCTGAAAATGCTTCCAGTTTAATCATGCAATCAAACTGACTCAATACGGCATTTATCATTTTCATTCCATCTGAATCTTCAGGCAAATTCCTTTCTAAACAACCTAGTCTAGTGTCCAAACCAACTAAGCAAACAGCTGGGAAGAAAAAAGATTTTATTGATTACTATTACAATATTTTAGTACTAAATGACAATTTATACAAGATTAACATGACAAATAGAACAACAAAAAGGCTTTTTATAGATTGACTATGTATAAGAATAGCAAGTGTCCTTAAACACAGCAAGCCAAAAAAAGTCTAATTCACTGCCTACATTTGTTTCTTTTATCTTTTTCCCCATTGCCATCTCCTTTGAAAAGTCATTGCCTCCAATATATCCGATGCCAACACCCAGAGACACATGGCCCCCTAGTTGACCAACTATTGATCAAGAGATCTCTGAAAAAATGCTGCCGAGAGAATATTCTACAGGATTCCACCATACAATTAAGCGTTCATCACTCCAGAGCCAAATCCCAAGAACAGCATGTCAGAGACGCGTATAAGAAGCCAAGATGGAGGGAAGAAACCCCCAGGATTATTGTATCAAGAGAAGGACCTCACAAAAGAAATGAAACCTAAATAAAAATCAAAGACACGATGCTTGTATAAAATTTAAAAAAGTCCAGAAGATTTAATAATCTATGCACAAAATAAAACAAAGTAAACAAATGAAATGAAAATAAAATCCAGTGTGGCTTATATAGAAATAAAAATTTCTTAAATAACAGTTAAGTAATGAGTTTAAACCGACTCAATAAGGAATTATTTACTGCAAGATTTTTTATTAAACATTTTAAATCAAAGTTAACAATACCTATCCATTTAATACATTACATTTAGAATTAAAAAAAAACAATCAAAATTATTCATGACATAATATACACTGCTCTACATCAATAACAATTGCATAATAGCATGCAAAGGCAATATCTTTAAATTTTTTTTTGAACCCCTTTCCATTTTAAAATAATTGACAAACCTAAATTAAACTAAGCAAAGTCATTATCATTTCATTTTAACAACCAACTTATAATTTTTTTTGAAGAATGTCAACACAAGAAGAACAAACTTTTTAGCAAAATATCTAATGAATTAATAAAAGTATTTCATATTATAGAGTAAAATTTTAATTAAAACAAATGAATGCAAGAGCTCTATATGGCAAACCATTAAACCTAGAACAAACTAATTTGGCACAGATATACTACGGAGAGTAGGAATATGCACCTTGGAGTGTTTTTTGAAAATTTAATTAGAATTAACCAAAACTGACATTTTCCTTTTGAAACTTTTCTGTGGTAAAATATTGGAAAATCACAAGAATTATTTTTACACCTTCTTAAATTTCAGAAAGTTAACATCCAATAATACTGATTTGGCTTTCCTGTAATTTTTTGATATTTAACAAATTTTAAAAATTAAATTTCAATATCATAAGTAAAATTGCTTTGGCACAATAAAATTTTAAAACATTTCATAGTTTAATCAAATCATGCAATCACATCTTGCTTCCTTTGATAAAAATTTAAGAAGGAACTTTGAATATCAATCCTAAAATTCACTTCCCATTTTATTACATAGAACAAGCTTACAGTAATATATCATTAGAAGTGTTCAAATTTCTTTTGTTTGTCTAAAGTGTTTGTTTTGTTTCATATTTTGACATTTTGAATACTGGTTGATATCAGTCTTTCAGCTGCAGCTAGAAGAATTCAGATTTTTATTTCATTTGAAAAATGAAATTTTTATTATAATGATGAAATATTCCCCATCCTGACATCAAAATCACTTTTTAAACATAACAGACCATTATTTTTAATTACTTAACCAAGGGTGCAGTATACTTTTTATATAATTTAAACAAGATTAACATGGCAACAAATAATGGAATAAAGAATTCAACATCTTTTCTAACATATACTTAACAATGTTGATAGTTGAAGAGGGACCAATTGAAAATCGAGTAAAATATCTAATCAAGTTATTAAAAGCATTTTATACCATACGTTTTAAATAATGAAGGTATAACAATATCTATAAATTAAACCTGTAATATTTTTTTGTTGAACAAGTATTTCATCAGCTTTAATCTTTGATAAGTTTTTCATATTTTGGATCACATGACATGGCTTAAAGAATTTATTTTGATCCATACAAGAATTTAAAGGGCACCAGAGATGTTTAAGCATGTTTTTGTTATTACAGTCTTAAATTATTGCTACATAGGATTTGCAGTCTTCAGTATCAAATATTCAATAACTAGGTACAAGTAAATATGTTATGGTATGTAAACAAGTTAAAAATAACTTCAAAACTATTTTCATACTATAATTGAGAAGACAAACAAGTTATTTGTAGCTTCTACAATTTAAAATGAAGTTGGATTCATAAATAATCTACAATAAAAGGAAAACTTACATTCAAGAGTCCACTTATATAACTCATGTTTAAAGTCTGGAATTTCATTATTTGCATCTCTGATTTCAGATATCTTTGCAACCATTTCTTCAGCTACTTCACGCAAGAGACCTAAGTATCTAATAACGTGTACTGGTTTCAAAATATGGCCTTGAGACTTTTTCCTTAAACTATCCCATTCTTCGCCCTGCCTATAAAATACATCTTTATTTAAACCATTTAGAATAAAATACATCAACAATTATCTTGGCTATATTCCAAATCTTAAATACAGAAAAGTTTAAAAAATGCTTGGTTTATTTTTAAACATGTTGCCACTTTTCTGAGGACTTGTAATTGGCAGATTTTTCAAAACAGGCCAAGCAATCAACATATGAACACCAAGACTGTCGGAAAATTTTACACAATTAGCTTCATTAAGACGTATAGATAAGATAAAATCAGTATTGCTTTTCACTATTACGAAAGTAGATTGTATTTGCTTTTTTTTATTTCAAGAAAATACTCATTTGCCCTTATTCTTAAAACTAAATGAACATTATTTGCATAAAAAATCTGAATACAGATAACCAAATACTCTGCAAATTAAAAAAATTTATAATTTTGCAAATAAATAAATACAAATATAAATTGCAGACTGTTCCTATTTTAAAAGTACATAATATTCTTACAAATTTGAGCTACAGTCAGATGAGAGAGACAACATCTGAACTTGTACCTTGAACCTTTATGAAATCAATGCTGCACTTTTGATTTCAATAATAATGCAAAAGGCTAGTACCATGCAAAATGCATCTTACTAAACAAGCAAGGTTTGGCTTTAAAAGATAACTTGTAAGTTTAACTTAACATTTTCCTTATTAATATTTATATCACAAGAAAGAAGTAAAAGTGAAGAAAAAATGCAAGAGGAAGAATTGTTTTACAGAAAATTTAGGTAAAAATGCATTTAATACACATTTCTTTTAACTTGACTTATTTCGCGTTTGTAAAGATGGAATTTTCTAATCAATTGAAAAATTGAATCCATAATATTCATAATAACGACTTAAAGTAGATTAAAGACTTAAAGTAATTTTTAAAAATTCAATTTTATTATACTAATAAAAATATGGTTTTAAAAAATATATTTAACTACAGATGTATTAACAGGATATTTGAAAGCTCAAATAATAAATTTATTTGGAAAAAGAATGAATTCTCATAAAGTAATCAATTTTAGACTCAAAGGGAGTATTATGATGAGCTACTAAAGAAGCAGCTCAGCGATTCAAAAGAATTCAGGTTAAGAAATCTACAGATTGGTTAAATATTAAAAAAGGTCTCTGAACCAAGAATTTCCAAAGGGAACTAAATTTTTATGAAGAGATCTAATTAAAGATGGGAGTGTATTTTGAAGAGTATTATTGACAGCTCATGTTTTAGATTTTTTACTTGTTACTTATTGATAAAATTTTATTTCATAGAAATTTTCAAAAGAAAAACTTACAATGCCATGAGACCTGCAGTACTGAACCAGTGTTCTCTAGATTTTCTGTAAGCTTTAACAGAATCAAATTCCACCCTATATGGATACTTGCCTTCATTCTTTTGAATTACCTTAAAATCATCTGCATTAAAAGTTATTACTATATCAAGCTTTCCAATTTTTTCACGGTGAATGTCACCAAACATTTTTCTCTTTTCACTGTACCCAACATGTTGTCTATCTAAGGGGTAACGTCCTAAAAAAAGAATAGCATATTTACCCATAGTAATTACAAATACAAAGTTCACTAAAATCATTAAATTATAGCAATGTAAAAAGAAATAAAAAATTTTAGACTTATTAAGCTCTTTATCTTTTTCTCATTTGTTTTTGAATAATTTTTAAATATTACTACACAGATAATTTAAAATTGGAGAATTTGTATAGATAAAAATTAATGATTTTAAAAAAGAATAATTAAAACACCATTAAAAATATATATATAATTCAATTTATTATAGGTTAACTATAAATTTTTTTCTAATACATAACTTGCAATAGAAAGTGCCCATTAACAAATTTTAACAATTAGTAGAAATTAGACATATATAAAGCAAGAAAACAATGATAAATACAAATTTTGCAATTCAGACAACTTTTAGCCATTTTTATATTAATTTAAGCAATATGACTATATCAGTTTTAACTTAAAAATTTGTCTTATTGACAGTACACCATTCAAAAGGATCATGAGAGCTATACATCTCGGATTTGTGATTCATTATAAAATCAATAGAAAAATCATTTGGAAAAGAAATTTTAATATTACAAATTTCTACTTCTTACTGTGCCAAATTAAAAGCAAAAAACACTCCAAACAAACCTATGATGGGCATATAATGCCAAGCTGTGCCAACAAAAGGCAACATAGGCAAACTTGGAATTTCTGAAAATGGCTTGGCTGACATCCATTCTGCATGGGCATCAATTTCTGTGACAGCAGTACTTGAATTCCACCTTGCAGATTTACTGAAGATATTCTGCAAACATTTCTTCACTGAAACCCAGTTTGCAAAAGAGTGGCAATAGTTCATTTTTACCTGCTATGAAACACTTCATTATTTATAATGTAATTTTGATGGTTAACAAATAAGAATTTTTTTTAAAGTACATTAGAAAATTAAATGTAAAGAAACAGCTGAAATAGGCAATTGAATTCAAGATATAAATATATTTGTTTACTCCCTCTATTATTAAATTGTTTTTCTTCATATATGCAGAAGAAAAAATAAAACAAACTATCAATAATAATATACAAGATAAAAATTATGATCATAAATGGAATATTATATGATGTATGGAATTTGTGAATGTAAAAACACAAAAAACTTGATTATTCGAAATAATTTGTTCTTCAATACGAGTAGCACTTTGGTAGAAAAATAATTAAAACAAATTGATTCCAACTTTCTTCTGGATTAAGCAATACAACACCATTATTTTAATGCACCAAAAAGAAAGAAAATATTTTATGCATATCTATTACAGTGTTTCTCAAATAAAAAATAATTCTTTTTAAGCATCTTGAGCAGAAAATGCAAAAGAAAAAACAGCAAGATGGAATTCCAATTTAGACTTCTAAGATTTTCAGTTTCATTTAAACAGTCTTGAAGTTAATTAATGATTGCTAAATAAAATAACAGCCAAAAGATGTTGGCAAATTTAAGTGTATAACAAAATCAGGGTATACTTGAATTCTAAAAGTGAAAAATTATATCCGACTTGAATTTGTGTTACGGGATTTGAAGCAACAAAGGCTATTATCCCCAATTATATCTGCAATACACTTCTGGCAAAAAAAATTTAAATGAATAAGAACGATAATGAAATGAATAAGGCATTATCCTAACAATTATAAAAAAGCAAACAAAATTAATTTGTGGAGGGAACCAACCATAGCCAACTGCAGTACCACTTTCCAATATAAAAGTACAAATAACGAAACCGAAACTAACAAATTATCTTTGCCTCATAGTAAAAGCGTAACACGTAAACAACCAAGATCTTTATTGCCGTAACAAAAGAATAATTTTAATAAGTTTTAGAAAATCATTCATATTATTTTAATGTTTTAAATGCCTGTGCGTTATCCAAGAATATATATATTTGTTTTATAGCACATTTTGGACTTACCAAAACCAATACTTGATAAAGAATACTTCACTACCAAACGTTCATCGGTTTTTCAACCAAGCAGCCAAACAACAAAAGAAACAACAAAAGACTGAGAACCATTAAGTCCTCCCCTGTTCCATATAACATTTTTTTTTTTTTTTTTTGTATGTGAGTGCATTTCCCCCGGTACTTCCGGAGGACAAATAAGGGAGAAGCATCTCCCTTGCGGCCTCTCAAGACCTCTTGTTTTCTTCGAATTGCAGAAAGAGGAAGAATACGAAATGGAAAGCATTTCTGATTCTGACAAGAAACAATAAGACGATATAGGATTTATAATTTTTCTCTAAGCACTGGACAGCGGAAACATTAACTGCATTGTTTAAAATTATTAACGTTCGCGCGCTGCCGATATTGCCATTGTCACAACAGTTGCCAAACAAGAATTTTTGTGCCGTTCTCTTATGAACGGGAACAGCAGAACGGCTTCAATTTAGGAACGAGTTTTCTGTTTTGTTTATAATTGATTTATTTACATTACTTTGTTTGCATTACTTTTGGACTTCCGCTTTGAATATTCCATTGACTTAGCATCAGTGGCGAATCCAGGGGGGTGGCGGCTATCGGGCTGCATCCCCCTTGAAAAAGAGCAGAATTCTTTATTTTATTTAAAATCACTGCAGCTGTTTTTTTTCTTCTTAATTTCCCTTTAAAAAAAAGTCACAACATTTCTTCCGGATTTTGTCAGGCTCGAAAATATTCCCATTTTTGTATTCATTCCACTTGTATTTGTAAATTGAAGCCGTCAGAAACATGTTTTTGCTGGTTATATCATTGTGTTTTTTTATTAAATTATCGAAAATATTGTAGTGTTCTTTATGATTCTTGTTATCAGGTGAGTAAAGTCTGTAAATTTAAAGTGTTTTGGTTTACATAAGCCGTAAGGTTTGACATTCGTCACGGTGATATAAAATTTTATTATACCTCAGCCCCGCCCCCCGACCCAAATCCTGGATTCGCCACTGCTTAATCATTCCGAACTTCGGCTATTCATCACATCTGATTTTTGCGTAGAATCAGAGGAATGTCTTAAAGTGAAAGGTAGTTTAATACTGTTATCATTTTTGTTTATTACTTTTATATGATTTTCAGTTGTATTTGCTTCATCAATCCGTGAAACAGATTGTGAGTCATTGATGTCTACCGACCCAGATAGCACGTGAGTTTGCAGCAAGTTTGATTTTGACTTGATATTACCTTGTCATAGCAAATTTGACGCGTCAAACTTGAAGGGAACTTGTGGCAAGTTCGCCGTGACAACTAGAGCCACCCTCGCTTGCAAAACGCGTTTGCCACAAATCGCCGTGACAAATAACGCCACCTCCTTTGCATTGCAAGCTTGCTGTAAGTTTGCAAAACAAGCTTGATGCAAAGATAGCACAAAGAGATAATTATTTTTGTCTTTGTTATGAAAAAAACATCCGATTTTTAATAGCATCTCCTAGACCGTCCTTCTTTTTATTAATTCAATAAATCAATGATAATTTGTAGAAAAACTAACTTTTTTATAAAAAAAAATTTTTTGAAACATTTTCCATCTTTTTACTAAATATAGCACTCGCACTTCCAAGAAAACTATATCACCTTTTTCTGAATGTTGAAATTTTAACGTTTATAAGCAAAATTAAACCGAAAAAACAGTCAATGTTTGTTGAAAAATAAACTTATGCATTTTGTCCAATTTTAAAGTAATTACTTTTGAACTCTAATTTCATAATTTATTCTCCTAGCAAAACGTAGTTATTAGCGAAAATCGCACTCTCTTTGACTTCAAATCATATTCTCAACACAAAATTAAAAAAATTAATGAAATCAAGAAAACAGTTTAAAATAAATCCCTTTTCGGCAAGCTTGAAGGCAAAGGTAGATTCCTTTACGCTAATGTTACAAAAGTAATGAAATATCGCATATTGATCAATACAGACATAGCCAATGAGTTTATTGTTTCCACACATTTCAATATTTACACTGTGATTCTGTTTTCATGACATTTAATTTTTTACTATATCAAGGTCTTATCATTCTACTCAAAAGGTTATGCTAGATTTATTGGTCAGTATATTGGTCGAAATTGTTTTTATATCTCAACACATAATCATTCAACAGGTAGGAATCGTAAAAAAATAAACATCCCATAACATTAGACCAGCCTATCTGAAACTGTAGCAAGAAATTGACATGAATGAAGAACGACTCTAGATTTAAAAATTAGTTTATTTGATCTAGGTTACCTTATAATTGTGCGAACATTACTTTGTCATATGCAAAAAACACATGACGTGAAACATTTAAACATTACTAGAATGGGCTCATTTAGAGAACTCCCTGGTTACATAGATAATTGTCACTAAATTCTTAACACATAAGGGAATAAAAATTATTAAACATTGTGAGTTGCAAATTTAATACGCGTGTTTAAAGCATAAGATATCAATGCAAACATTTTGAACAGTAAATTTAATTCTCTATCGACAGTTAAAAGCAAATACTCAGGCAGAAACCCAAAAACAATTTTAAAGTTAGTGAGATATATTTTCAATATAAAAAAGGATAAAGGGAACTCTTATATATCTATCTTTTTTGGCTATTTTTTATTAAATTTATTAAACAAATCTTGGTGCAGCCATATTTAGTTAAATGTCAAATTAAAGTAATCTGTCAAATTAACTAATTATCAAATTAACTATTAAAATTAACTGGTTGTTTAATTAAACTTAAATATTTACTTAAATAAAATTAAATATTTAATTAATTGTGACGATATCTTCACTAAAGCCTTTTTTATGACTCATAGTATATGCCAGCAATCTTAATCTTGTAATTATCTAATAATTATCTTAATTTAAATAAAAAATATTGTGTCTATGTATGTATGCTCCACATCTCCTCCTAAACCACTGGACTGATTTCAACCAGACTTTGTATACTTTTTATTTAAGACAAGAGAAAGTTCATCTTCAACTTTTTAAAAACCAAAAGTTACTGAAAATTTCAGTTAATTAAAAATTAAGTAAGGCGTTTTTCCGCGATATCTTTGGAAAATATTATCTCACGAAACTATTTTTACACCTTATTAAATTTTTTTTAAAAATTAGCATTTCAATGGCAAAAATTTCATTTCCATACTATTTGTTTCTCTCATTTTAATATTTTTTCAAAATTAATTCTATACAGAATTCGTAACAATATTCTTTATTGTTGAAAAACAAGAATAATACGAATATATATAGTTGCCAAAATACATTCACAGAGTTCTTGACGAATGTTATAAGAAAATTTTAAAAGTAGACGATTAACAATTTATACAAAGACCAACTAATGATTGATTTATTTTCATTCTTTAAATTAGTGAATAATTCACTAGTTAATTTCATTGTTTCACAATATTCATTCAAACCTTTCTTTTACTTTAGTAATTGCTAACAAAATTTGAAGTAGCTATATAACAAACAATAATTTATGGAGAAAACGGCTTTTTTAAAAATTGTTTTTTTTAATTGATATTCTCATTTTAATTAAAAACGTTTCAGATCAGAAAAGGATTTTTTGTATTATAATTTTTATACAATAGTAGTTTTTACATTAAAAATATTAGACATGAAAGCATTTTAATTCGGAGCAAAGCCAGGTATATCAGCTTGTTTACCGTATAAAAAGTGGAAGTGTATGCGACAGATGGAAACTCATAACTTCTTAGTAATTATTGCTGTCAAAAAACTTTCAATATAAAAGTAGTTTGTTATGATAAGGTGATAATTTCCCTAATTGAAATGTTCTTTCTATCTTAAATCGTAATGGAGCTATGGGGAAAAGATAAATTGGGGGGGGGTTAAGGAACATCGCTTTTCAGCTCATAACTTCTAAGCAATTTTAGCTGACAAAAACTTTTAATATAAAAGTTGTTCGTTATGATAAGGTGATAATTCACCTAATTGAATTTTTTTCTATCGTTAGTCGTAACAGAGCTATGGGGAAATGATAAAATGGGGGAGGGGATTGAAAATGGCATTTTAGCTCATAACGTCTAAAAAATTGTAGCAATAAAAAAGTTTCAATACAAAAGTTGTTTATTATGAGGCAATAATTCCCCTATTCTGAGTTTTAATTCTATCTTCAATCGTTAAGGAATTATGGGAAAATGAAATTTTCAGTCCCTCTCCATTTTCACCCCCTTTTAGCTGGTTAGCCCATCTTCAGACTCGGCCGATATTTTCACGACCTTAAGACATATACCTCGCTGGTTAAAATCTAATCAAAATTTCTCTACTTATCAAGTTCACAAGATAATATGGGCAAAAGCGTTATATATATACGTCTCTACTAATAATAATAAGGAAAAGAACATTTCGCCCTCTATTCTCATAAAAATTAGAGCTGCAAGAATGAAAGCTGGTGGAAGAGACTGCAAATGACGAGAGCTTTCCAACAAGGGGTAACATGCATAGGTTAAAACGTACTTTCAGTTAGGGGGAGGGGAGGTGGAGGGTGGAAAAATCACTTTTCAGCTCACAACTCCTTAGCAATTGTAGCTATCGAAAAAGTTTAAATTCAAAAATCGTTCGTTGTGATAAGGTAATAATTCGCCTAATTTGAATTTTCTTTCTATTTACAATTGTCAAGGAATTATGGGAAAATGAAAATTTCCACCCCCACCATTTCCACCCCCTTTGAGCAGGATAGCCCATCTACGAACTCGACCGAGATTTTCACTATCCTTACAACGTATCCCATGCTGGTTAAATTTAAATCAAAATTACTCCAGTTATCGTGTTCACAAGATAACACGGGAAAAAGCATTATATATATATATATGATATTTTAATTTTTCAACTTCTTTACTTCTTAAATCAGTTTTAACGATACCTCATTTTAATTACTTCTACTTCTATCATAATAAGCGCACTACAACTTTCTTTTCGAGTCACGAGTTCGTTCCGGGAAAATTCCCTTTTCTGGGTACTTAAACGTTGTGTGCATTCCTATACGCCCTTTTTGATTCAAGCATGTAAGCGTACAACAACAAAGCGCCACTCAGGCGTAACCTTTTGAATACTGGCCATGGCGCTACGTAAAAACTGAATCCTTTACCTATGAAGAAATAACCTAATATCCTCAATGTCTGAATAAAAGAAGATTAAGCTAAATATTGTCTCTTCCATGACCAAAATGGACTACACTCCACTTTCAGTAAAGCATGATCTTATAAAGAGTCGATAGGATCCATTTTGGAGCATGGAAACCCCGTACATGGATTTCGGAATTCTGAGCCGCCATCAGCCGCACCTGTTTCAGTTCAGTAGCGAAGTCATCGTTTACGCCCGAATGGCGACATGATCGCACAAAAGAATACCAGAAAAATGCCCTTCTAGTCATCACTCGTCGCTACAATAGTGATAAAATTTAGTTTTTTCGATGAGTCAATCTACAATTCAAAGTTTCACTAGTAATTTCCATAGTGCCGCCTTCTTTTTAATCATTATGTTCATCTTGATGTGTTCTTCGATCTTTAAAATGTGCAAGAATTCAAAATGTGTTTTTCATCGTCGATAATTTCATGTTCTAAAGTGTGATTTAAGAGTACTGCGAAAAAAAAAATCACCAGCTGGTGGGGGGAAAAATAAATAAGAGATCATGATCTTTAATGTTTTTAATATGATTTTATTTTAAATTGATCTTCATTTATGTAACATATTTTGAAAAATATATAAATTGGTTTGGTTATACTGATCAGTATATTTTTCGTAAATTATGAAATATATTGTATTGACATATTAATTTGAATTTATTTGGTATCATTATAATTTTTGAGTGTGTTGTTTCTGTTTTATATATAATTATTTCTGAATTTTGATGTTTGCATTTTCATGAAATTATACTGAAAATTAGTATTATTATTCTATGTATTTAATTGCAATATTAAAGTAAATAGTTTAAAATGTACTTATTTTAAAATTCCCTTAAATTTAAAATTGTTTTCCCTAACTTGCATTAAATTTTTCCTGCATGAATTTAAGATCTGGTAAAATAGTTAAAATGAATGAAAAAACAAATTATAAACCAGATTAATCGGGTATTGTAATGCAGGCTACTCGCTATCATTCCTTTTCATCCCAACAACTCAATGAATGTAAATGCTTGGCTTAAATACTTTAAGGATAAATGCTAGGAGTATAATTTAGATGATAAATGGAAATTAAACAATATAAGAACATACTTAAAAAAATGGCCTTAAATGTTTATAAAGAAAAAGTTTAAAATGCCACAAATTTTATAATTCACATAAATTTTAATTGCTTCATAAATTTGCTATGTTTAAAATCAGATTTAAATGTGTTGTTGGAGTATGGCAAATAATTTATATTACATGATTTAAAAGAAAAGTAAATATAACTAATTTAACTCTACTCAGAAAAATAAATAATCAAAAAAAAAAATTAACACCAACTCCGTCCATTCTGAGGCCTCTGGAGATCTGTTATGTCCTCCAGACTGCTATAACAGTTTGATAGTGAATTGTGTTAATAATAAACAAAAAGAGCATTCTCATGAAATTTTGCGATGTGGATTAGCACAGAGTTTGACCATCAGAACCAAAAATGCTCATCTCTGAAGGCTATAATATCCCATCGTATCCTTCTTCCTAAACTGAAAATTCTTCACTATATAAAAGAGAAATTTTTGTCATTTAATTAATTTGCCATACTACTATCTCGACACTAGCCAACATTTAAATTTTCTGATTTCTGAAAAGAAAAAAGTGCATAAAATTATATTTTAGAATTACATATCAATGTTTTTTATTTGTTTACATTTAGAGTTTTTACATGTACCAAGAAGCTTCAAGAACTTGATCCAAGAATTATAAGAATTTACTTTAGTTTTCATATTTCTGTTTTTATGAAGTACATTTGAAATTATTTTTATATCTTTTTGCATATTCAGTATTAATATTATTACTTCCTGGCCATGATCATTAGTATAACAAATATAAAATTTTTGAAAGAACTTTTAATTGAAGAACTTTTCGTCACGTGATTGGAACTTGCTTACAATCAAGTAGTTAGTGTTAACTTTATTGGAGTACTCCAGGGAACATATATAATTGAAAATTTTCAAAACATATTGAAATAATTTTATATTTAAACGAATATTTTCTATGTTTTTATAAATATCCTTGCATTTATATTTTGCTTGTACTCACTGAAGTGCATTTGGAAAATGTGGATATCTTATTGTACATTTATTGTTGATATTATTAAATTCAAGCCCATGACCAGCAATTAAAACAATTTATCAAAATTTTAAAGGTATTTTAAAAGTAACTATAGCAAGGGCCCTGCTGTCGTACGACTCTTTCGGAGGGGAAAAATTGTGACTTTTAACGACACCTCATTTTAATTACTTCTACTTCTATCGTAATAAGCGCACTGCAACTTTCTTTTCGAGTCACGAGTTCGTTCCGGGAAAATTCTCTTTTCTGGGTACTTAAGAGTAGCGCGCATTCCTATATGCCCTTTTTGATTCAAGCATGTAAGCGTACAACAACAAAGCGCCACTCAGGCGTAACCTTCTGAATACTGGTCATGGAGCTACGTAAAAACTGAATCCTTTACCAATGAAGAAATAACCTAATATCCCCAATGCCTGAATAAAAGAAGATTAAGCTAAATATTGTCTCTTCCATGACCAAAATGAACTACACTTCACCTTCAGTAAAGCATGATCTTATATATCTATACTTATAAAAGGCAATGTTTGTGTGCGTGTGTGTGTGTTTGTCTGCGATGTCCAGACGAATCTATCGCACTTACAGCCATGAAATTTGGCATACAGGTAGTCGTAATGGTGACTGAATGCACCTCGAAGCCGAAATTTTAAATTTTAATCTAGAATTTTTTTTATTTAATGTTTTGTGTTGTTTTGGTTGATTTTTCGCACTAATTTCTCAATAGAATAGTTACGAATAAGTTTACGACAAAAATATATACACCATCGGAAAGAGCATGCGATTTCCGTTCTAATGAAGTTAGTTTTGAATTTCTAACGCAATTTACTGAATTTTGAGAAATTTTTAAATAATACCCAGTTTTGGCATGAAGATGTTACTTTTGATTTTAAATTTGTTGCATCCGACTTTCTAATAATACTATTATTTTCAATTTTTTTCAGCTTATAACTAGAACGGTTGTGTCGGATTTAAAACAACAACGGTTAAAATATCTTTTCAAGTTTTTTTTAAATTAATTTTTTTCTGGGCGGTTGAGAGTTATTTTTATGGAGAGAGTTCCTCGCGCGGCACGGCACTTCGGAACTCAGATGGCTATGTGATTGTTTGAAGGGGAGGTGACGTCATAACCTTGAATTGAATGACTGATTATTATTTTCGGCAGTATCTTAATGTATTTATTCGTCTCGCATACTTAGCTTGCAGTATAATAATTTTCACGCTACAATAATTTAATATTGTTTATCGTGAAAAAAAAATAAGCGGGAAAATCAATAATGTGTATCTTTTGTTTTCAAAACTTTTTCATGTCATTGTGGGCTTTTTTTTTTTTCATTTTGTTGAAGTCCTGATTCCACGGGCAACGCCGTGCGCGTACTGCTAGTATATATATATATATCAATGTCATGAAAATCAAATATATATAATAATATAAATCATATAACAAATAAGAAACAAACATAGCAGAATTGTAAAAGCAACATATACAACATAAACATTCATAAAACAAAATGTCAAGAAAAAAATCTGCGGTAAGAAAAAGCCGAGAGTTCTTAAAGAGAGAAAATAAACAAAAGGGGAATATATATATAAAAGGGGAAGATAAAATAATATAGAAATATATAACACAAACGCAACGAATGCGCAATAATGCTGCAATTCAAGAAGATTTGTGGAAAATATATCAATGTCATGAAAATAAAAAAATGTTGAAATAAAATGGAGAGACTGTAGTTAATCGGTAAAAGCGTATAGATGCTCATCAGGGTAAGTAAAATCTATACGAACCGCTAAAAAATTAGTGAAATCATAATGTTTTCTGCGAACAGTGCTGGCATAAAGCTAAAAACACTGTCCTTTACCTCGAACATTATGATAAACCAAGAATCTGAATGAAATACCAAATATTAGAAATAATTTTACGAACAAAAACCAGAGAGATGCAGCCAACGGGAGACGTGACAAAGGAATGAACCTAACGCGTCATGTAGGGACCGGATGTTTACGAAATATCAAGTTACTTCTAAGGTTGGGGGAGTTTCGATGAAGATTATGAAATCGATGGAAACAGAGATGAAAGCGATTTACATTGAGAAAACGATGAAGATTAAAGATATGATGAAAAAAGGAAAAGAGTGTATTTAAAAATTAAGGTGTATTTAAAAATTACGGAATGATGATAAAAAAGGAGAGGAGTGTATTTAAAAATTAAGGTGTATTTAAAAATTAAGGAAGGATGATAAAAAAGGAAAGGAGTGTATTTAAAATTAAGGTGTATTTAAAAATTAAGGTATGATGATAAAAAAGGAAAAGAGTGTAATTAAAAATCAAGGTGGAAACGGTAAGTGTTAAATAATATTTGAATTTGAAATCCATTAATAAACGACTGAAAGATGCGTTTTCGAGGTAATCGCATTAGACCTGTCTGGCTTGAGAGACCCTACCACAGTATTAGAACTGCGCCAGCATAGCTCTAATATGCAATCGTTTACTTACATCTTAAAGCCATTAATTAAAGCTTCGTAGAAGGAGGTAGGAATTTCATTACTATTAAGGTTATTTATAAGCTGAATTTGTGCTGAATTTGTTTCTTGATTGAATTTTTATCGCTGCATGTTTTGTTAATTCTTATGAGTTGATTAATGATAGCGTTTTTGTAGATTTTAGAAGAGATATTTGAGTTCCAAAAATATATCTATTGACATTGAATTTAAACTCGTTTCTTTTGTTATAAATATCTATTTTTAAAGTATTTTGTCAATCAATAATTAAGTCCAGAAAAATAACTTGTTCTTGATAGCTATTGATTTGTATTAATTTAAGTTCATTTGGATACAGATTATTATTAGTTGTATTGAAATCTTTATGGTTAAAAATAATGAGGTCATCAATGATTCTAAAGACTGAATTCGAATTAATAGCAATATTCTGTTCAAAAAAGTGTAGAAATAAATTGGCAAGAAGAGAAGAATAACTGGTCCCTTGTGGGATGCCTTTAATTTGCTGAAAGATATTTTCCCGTTGAAAATAAAGTTATTGTAAATACAGTAATTTGTAAGATCTTTCCACAATGTTATTGGGATGTTAAGTAAGTTTTTTAGGTCGTAGAAATAATTCATTAAGACTTCTTGTAATTTATCTAATGGGATGCTTGTGAAGAGGTCTTGAAAATCATAGGTTTCTATTGTATCTATTTTATTATTTTTAAGGAATTCGATAACTAAAATCTATACGGTATACGGAACTAACATCTTCAGAAACATATAAACAGTGTAAATCTAATATCATCACTATTAAGAAAAAAATCTCAGCCTTAAACATAAAAATTGGATGCCATAATATAAATAACCACCTTCCGTATATTGTCATCTTTCCTAAGTTCCATAAACAGCCTATTAAATTTAGATACATTACTTGCGGTACGAACACCTATATGTATAAACCTGGAATAATCTTCTCGAAATATCTCAACATAATCCTCAAGTTTATTGAAGAGGAAAATTTTACCTGGATAATTAAAAACAATAATATAGTTATCGAATTCCTTAAAAATAATAAAATAGATACAATAGAAACCTATGATTTTCAAGACCTCTTCACAAGCATCCCATTAGATAAATTACAAGAAGTCTTAATGAATTATTTCTACGACCTAAAAAACTTACTTAACATCCCAATAACATTGTGGAAAGATCTTACAAATTACTGTATTTACAATAACTTTATTTTCAACGGGGAAAATATCTTTCAGCAAATTAAAGGCATTCCACAAGGGACCAGTTATTCTTCTCTTCTTGCCAATTTATTTCTACACTTTTTTGAACGGAATATCGCTATTAATTCGAATTCAGTCTTTAGAATCATTGATGACCTCATTATTTTTAACCATAAAGATTTCAATACAACTAATAATAATCTGTATCCAAATGAGCTTAAATTAATACAAACCAATAGCTATCAAGAACAAGTTATTTTTCTGGACTTAATTATTGATTGACAAAATACTTTAAAAATAGATATTTATGACAAAAGAAACGAGTTTAAATTCAATGTCAATAGATATATTTTTCGGAACTCAAATATCTCTTCTAAAATCTACAAAAACACTATCATTAATCAACTCATAAGAATTAACAAACCATGCAGCGATAAAAATTCAATCAAGAAACAAATTCAGCACCTTATAAATAACCTTAATACTAATGAAATTCCTACCTCCTTCTACGAAGCTATAATTAATGGCTTTAAGATGTAAGCAAACGATTGCATAATAGAGCTATGCTGGCGCAGTTCTAATACTGTGGTAGGGTCTCTCAAGCCAGACAGGTCTAATGCGATTACCTCGAAAACGCATCTTTCAGTCGTTTATTAATGGATTTCAAATTCAAATATTATTTAACACTTACCGTTTCCACCTTAATTTTTAATTACACTCTTTTCCTTTTTTATCATCATTCCTTAATTTTTAAATACACCTTAATTTTTAAATACACTCCTTTCCTTTTTTATCATCATTCTTTAATTTTTAAATATATCTTAATTTTTAAATACACTCTTTTCCTTTTTTCATAATATCTTTAATCTTCATCGTTTTCTCAATGTAGATCGCTTTCATCTCTGTTTCCATCGATTTCATAATCTTCATCGAAACTCCCCCAACCTTAGAAGTAACTTGATATTTCGTAAACATCCGGTCCCTACATGACGCGTTAGGTTCATTCCTTTGTCACGTCTCCCGTTGGCTGTAATCTATCTTCTCCTCTCCGAGTCTAGCTGGCTGAATGGTTAGCGCGTCTGTTTCCGAACCGATAGGTCGCGAGTTCTAATCCGGGTTGTGTTCGTGCTCTGTTTTTGCTATAATTTGCAATGAGTTTGACGCGGCAAGCTTGCTGCAAGTTCGTCCCATGGTGACTTCGAAGCTTGCGTTAACTTGTTTCAAACTTGTTGCAAGCTTGCACTCTTGTCATGTCAAACTTGTTTCAAGCTTGCACTCTTGTCATGTCAAATTTGTTGCAAGCTTGCTGCAAACTAAAATTGCTATCTGGGGAACTGTCTGCAGTTCGATTTGTCTCATCAAAAGAAGGAAATACTCGGTAGAAAAAAGACAGTATAAAGCAGTGCAATAATATACCAGTTGCAATAAGCGTTGCTCCTTTCCAGTAGTGATTGTAGCTGATGAGCCATTCCATGAGAGGTCCAAAAGCGAAAGCTCCAAAACCAGAACCTGTCATAGAGATACCCATGGCAGTTACTCGTTTCTTCTCGAAATGTAAGGTAAGTAAGCTAGCCCAAAGCCAAATCTTGAAAAAATAACGCATATTAATATGTGAATGAAATAGATAGTAATCGTAAGAACAGAAAACTTGTTTAGAAAGTCGAAGATTGCTAAAAATATGTTTGCAAAACTTTGTTTTCAAGATTTTTAGATTATGAATTTCATTAGGTTAACAAATAACAATTTTTTCAGAGCGAGAGAATTGCTTTGTATGAGAGATTTAGAGTTTTTTTTGTACGTTTCTATTTATATTTCCGTTGAAATTTATAGTAACATAAAGAGTCTTTATGTTGCTTGAAAATTTAGAACATTATCTTTCTTTTGGCCTTGATTTACATTCGTTTCAGTTGATTTTCAAGTAACAGATGATTTTCAAAATTAATTTAAAAAATTCTAATTTGATTTGAGTATTTATATTAGTACTGTTCGTTTCAAAAACCCGAGACTAGCACTTTTGGACGATTTTACCACGGAAAGAGGTGACAGGTAATGAGAAGGATGAAGGCTTTTTCGGAGTTTTTGTTAGGCTATAACCTTCGTCCGATTAGGCGGTTTTATTCATAAGTCTTTGCAGCAAATCAATAAACGAAAACGAAATGTTTCTATATACTGCTAAGTAAAATGCAAACATTTCCAACTCCATTTTTTTCACTTCATCCCTATTTTGGTGAAATCAACTCCGCCTGGCACATGCGCAAAGGTGCGGAGGGTTTCCGTATCTGAGTATGATCAGTACCTCATACTACCTCAGTAATAAAACGTACTTTTTAACAACATTTTTTTATTTTCATTTATTCAATTCCTACTATTAGTTCACACTCTTCCTATATTTATATATCTTGTTCAAATTTTCAATCGTTAATAAAATGCTTTTTATTCATCCACTCAAATTCAAATACATTTTTTAAAACTTGTAGCGGATGATACTTGATGTTAATACAGTTTTTTCAAATATTAATTCATGAATTAAATTGAATTAATTAATTTTATTTATTAGCCTGCCAACTTAGTCGCCAACTTTGCTGCCAAGTCGCCAAAATGATCGCCAAATTTGACGCCAAAGTCGCCAAATTTATCGCCAAGTAGCCAAGTTTGTCGCCAAGATTAGCATCTCAGGGAAACGACTTTATAGCTTTGTAACAATATTCACAAAGAATTTTTTCAATTCCTACTGTTAGTTCACACTCTTCCTATATATATTTATTTATATCACAAGGAAAAGAGCCGAATAATTACTTTTAATGCTCATAGGCCAATAACTCAAATAGATTAACATCATGTACTTAATATTGTGATTCTGTCATATGTATATACATATTTATATTAATTGTAATTATTTAATGAAAGGTAAGTAAAATAAAATTTTTCTTTGTTGACATAAGTAGGAATTGACTTAAAATTTTTTTATATTACTTGTTTATTCGATTATTTTTGTTACGAAACATGAGTAGCCTGTCTGCCACTGTCGAAATTTAAACAACAGCTTTGCCCGAGGGACACCACGAGGAGGTCGGCTACCAGAGTCGCTCAAAGGCTGTCCCCCTACATGCCGATGACGACGCTTCTGGACAGCCCCGGGAGGTCGGAAGGACCTCCCTCACACAAGCCTGAAAAATGTGTTCCATCGTCTGTCGCAAATTCGGGTAATCGGTAAATAAAAGTGTAGAGCGTTGATGGTGGGGACGTGGATCAACGCGTCCACAACAAAAACTTAGCACACTCCTGCAAACTTAACTGCTAAACTTAACATGCCGCGAATAATACTATTTGAAGTTGCAAGTAGAATGCCGAAATGTGGAACTTATGATACCTGACGCTTCAACAAACAATTTGGTAAGAAATGAGGCCAAAGATATTCGAAGTGCGCTAAGTGCCTCCCTGGAAGGACTTTGAGGGGAAACTGGCCCACATTCGTGCGAGGCGCGGGGAAACCAGGAGAACCTCCGCGCAACCAGCCCGGCGGAGAGCCGCTTTCCCCAGCAGAGAACCCCGCCTACCAGTTCAAAGAGCTTCGGCGCTCGGCCACTGGTGGGGCTCGAGGGGTGCGCTGGTGAGTGGGAGTGGCCACTGCCACTTTCGTTCAAGTCACAAAATAGGGAAAGTGAGGTAGTACTGCTCTTAATAGCACAAACTGTTGAATCGCGTCTTTGGAAGATACTACTCATTTGCGCTGCAAATCTTCAAAATATGAATCCAGCCTAGAAATTCGAAAGCCTACCAAATAAAAATTTCTTTTCTTTTGTGCTTAACGTTATAATTAGTAATAATCTGCAATAGAGTATATCTTTACTTTTGTCCTGAAAATATATGATAATGCTATGATATTTATAAATTATCTACTTTGAGGTTTTATTTCGTTTGGAGAGAAAGTTTGTGATTCAATCAATAAAGGAACTAAAGAAGTTAAATGACTCTGATAAGATGTTACTCTTAATTTTCTCATACATATTTGCTTGGTTTCATTATCAAATGCTGAAACTTTTCCATAAAACTGGTCATTTCCTAGACAGAAATAGAAATATTTGAACTCATCATAACTAAAAGTTTTGTTATTTGAATGATCTACTGCAATAATGTGCTAATCTGAGGTGATTAAATGTCATTTTATTTTAACTCTGCGGTTATTGTTTCCGTTTTCTTTTATTCTTTGTTATGGCCCCATTTCAGCCATTTCTTTCATCTGCATTGCCGTTTTCGCTTCTGTGCGTATGTATTAGATTAGAATATGCAAAGATTAGAATTTTGACGAAAGGATTCTGCAAGCGAATAATGACGCGAACATCGTTTCCATGCGCAATCGAATATGAACGACCCAATGCTATTTGTGATTAAAATCAAACAAGCATATTTTCAGACATTACATAGAAAAAGGCTAAAATGAATATCTGTACTTAAAGTATAAATGACTTTTAGTCTATTCAACTTATAGGATTGTACAAGCTGAATAATAATATACATATGATCTTCGTTTAAAAGAGAAAAGTTTAGAGCGGCTTTTCTATTGATTTTTCCACCACTTTATCCCTTCTTTAATGCTGGATATGAATCTTATGATTTATCCACTTTTTATGTAAACATAGAAGCTTAATTTACAATTAATGAAGTGATATTATAAAGATATTTGCTATCATTTTTCTTTCCTCCTTCCAGAATTTTAAAGCATTAATTTATTTTGTTTGCTGGGAAATTCTACTGCTTATTTCCTGTAAAAATTCTATAAATGATAAACTATTTTATTTTAATTATGGTTTCAGCCTCATTTCAGCTAATTGTTTCTATCCCTCCATGCTAAACCGAAATTTCGAAACGACTTTCTACGCAATTCTTTCAAAATTTTATCATACACATTGTGAGTTCTAATTTACCCACAACTTTGAACTGAATTTGCTTCTCAGAGCTACACAAGATGTCGCTCCGAAAGCGTGCACTGAAAGAGGGCATAAAAGGAAATTGTTTAGCATTACTTTCACTCTTTTTCAAAATTTCATAATCCACCATATCGTCATAATTAACCGAAGACCGAATTTTATTGCTAAAATTTGGTTTTTATGTTGAGAAAATGCAACGCTATTTCTTCGGAAGTGGTCTTCAACACTCAAAATCCGATCTAAGTCTTCTAGAGCAACGGTAAAAGATCTGACAAGAAAATTTGAAAGTTCATGAGGATTCTAAGTTTTTTTTTTAAATTCAAGGCTGTGGTATTATGTTAACTCTGAAAGTTCTCACTTTCAAAAAATCATGCATCAATTCCCTATCCCAAACGTTCTTTTTTTTTTTAAAAAAAGAAAAGTTTGCGGTACTATTTGCAACGACTCAAAAGCTATTTCAGTTCAGAGTTGTAGGTTAATTGAATCTCGCACTATATCTAATGGTTATTTTTTCACTGATGCCCTTTTTTAATGTTCTTTATGAATTCTTTAAGAATGAATTCTAAAAAAAATATCTTTAGTTACAGAGCTCCTTTTCCTAACAAGAATTTTCAAGTTTAAAAGAGAAAATAATGTTTTTTGTATTGATCTTTCATCCACTTTAAGCTTTCTGTAATGCTGAATATGAATGATTCTTAAAATGACAGGTATCAAACGGTTTTTGTGTTTTTGAATGTTCTAAGCAATATCCATTATTTAAGAAATATCACATTAAAGGAATT
Organism: Araneus ventricosus; assembly: GCA_013235015.1. Classification (NCBI taxonomy): domain Eukaryota; kingdom Metazoa; phylum Arthropoda; class Arachnida; order Araneae; family Araneidae; genus Araneus; species Araneus ventricosus. The sequence continues at coordinate 104,733 of BGPR01000407.1, forward strand.
ATTTGCAATTCTGTGCTATTAAACTGTGTCTATCCAATAATGATGATGTTTAATGGTATTGTTTATAATTAATTATTAACAATAATTATTTATTAATATTTATTAATTAATATTAATTATCAACAATAATTAATTGTTAATAATTAATAATAATTAATTATTAATTAATATTAATTATAAGCAATATCTTTATATCAATAATAATAATATCAATAATCTTTAATATCAATTTAATATTAATTATTAACAATATCTGTAAAGGAATACGCTTTTATTAAAATTTGTGTCGTGTAGCTGCAAAAGTGGCATCTCCACTTTTCAAAAATGCGTTTTTTGAAAGATTATAAATCTATTTGACTCTCTTAATATCTTATATTATAAATTGCATACTAGAACACATTGCCTAAACGCTTCGAATGCCATACAGTTTATTTTTTAAATTTTATTTTGACTAGATGTGACAGAAAATCCACTTTTTTCAAAACATTTCTTATTTGGAGATGGCCACTTTTACAGCTACACGACAGGTTTAAGCTATGTATCGCACACTATTGAAAGAGGCAGTTAAATATAATTGTTATAAAGCTTATGCAAGATTTATTTCTTAATATTTTATAAATGTGCATTCCAAATCGCTTTGATTTGATTCTTTTTCCTATCTCATGGAATTCTGCTTACTTATTTTAGAAAAGAAAGCTGTGCGCAGGAAAAAGTTCTCACAATGTTTGATTACGTTACTACATAAACGATTGAATATTCATGAAAATATATTTATAATGTCGAAAGTTTACTAAACTTAAAGGAAATTAGCATTAATTTAAATGAACTTTATATCTTAATTCTTCAGAGGTTAATGGGATTTGTTAATGTTCAATAAGTTCACTATTTCAGACTGATAATTTGCAGAGAAAATTAGTATACATCTAAAGTTTATCGTATTTACAATTCACTAAATTAAATTTGCGCTGCGATTGACTTTTGAAACAAAAAATCTATATATTATTCTTATGATTTAAGGCTTTGCAATTCCAATGAAATGATAAATCCTAATTCCAATGCTATTTAGCAATCGAATTTCGCCATTTTCGGCTTTTCCATTATTGTTTGTTCAACTGGAATCAAAGTTGAGATTGCAGTAAAGTCATAATTCGATTTCTAGAATCTGTAAACAACTTTTAAGTAATTCTCTCGTTATTTTCATATATTTTGGCATATCTTATCTGTTTAATTGTTTATGTTATCTTCCCGTTCGTACGCTGGCAGAATTTGTCAAGTTTAGATGTTGGCGTGAAATGATTGTTAGCTTTTCAGTTAGCAAGTTAGTCGCCAAATGTGTGGAAGTGCTCCAAGTAATAATATCATATGCCTTATAGTTCTTATAGTTCGCAAAAAGTCATACCTTTTGTCATTTTTGCTTGGACAGCAGATATCGCCAAGAGTAAATGTTAGACAAAATGTAGCCATATCATTACCATATAAATTGAGATGATAAAGAAATTGTAAATTACCATATAAATTGAGATGATAATAAAATTGCAAATGATTTACAAAATCAAGAACTACACCATTTTCATGGACTAACAATACAATAGTTGGCACAGTTATTGACCATCCACAAGAAAAATACCCAACTTTTGATCATTTGAATTCGGTTGTGTTATTGTCGAATCAGATTTCAATTAAATTATTTATAAATTCTATATTATTCTAAATTCGGTTGAAATCTATAAGTTGGTACACACTCTTAAAAAGCCGCCAGATCGCCAATGCCAAACCTTGACCGCCGCACTTAACTGGCGCCAAGTCACCAAAGCTATTGCATGTAATACTTGTATTAGCTTTGGCGACTTGGCGGCATTTTAATAGTGTGTTCCAACTTCTAGATTTCAACCCTAAATTCTAGATTTCAACCAATATTTTAATTAAATTAATGCATTACAACTCAAATTGAGCCTTGTCGGCATTTTTTTTTGACATTTTTAAGCTCTTGCAACGTATTTAGAGATCTTCAGCTGAGAATTACTCATGTTTTCTTCGGCAGGAATCTTGAAAGATATCTGCTTTCACAGCAGCTTTCTATTTTATCCAAAGTGACAAAAGAATACGATTTTATTTGAAGTTATTTTATCTGTGATTATCCATAAGAAATACTGTAGGAAAAAGAAAGGGAAAGAAATGCAAAATACTATTTAGCTGCTCCGCCAAATCGTGAAACTGCCAACGCGCTCAAGATAACAGCCATCTTGCTTTTTGGCGACATGGCGTACTTTGGGGCAGCTGGAATCAGAATTTGATAAGAAGGGAATATGCTTCATTGTCATTTGTATTAAAGCTACATTTCGCAATAACTGCAACGAAGCAAATATGCCAAGAATTGTAACCTTATAAACCAAAATGTTTGATTTTTCGCAAACTACACAGCATAAGATCACTTTCACACATTTCAGCTAAAAGAAAAACCAAATATCATTTTACACAAACATTTAAAATTGGCAAATTCTGCTATCGTCCCAACAGAAATGTGACAAGAAAAATCTAAGAAGACTATACACATCAAATGAAAATATCAAAAGAAATATTTAACTGACTTAAGGCGTTTGTAAATACTTATAAATTGTAAAACGTGTTTAATGTTAAACAAAACCAACTTTGATATATAATGAAACAAATGATTGAAAAGCACGATGTGCGGTAAATACCATCGTTTAAAATTGTGAATAAAATAAGCAGACGCACGGAAGTGATTGTATCTTTTAGAGTTTGGCAATTGTTTTTGTATATTTATTATGGATACTTTTCCGTTAGCCGGGCGGAAACGAAAAATCGCCAAATAATGTAGAATTCCGCCAAATTTCTTACAACTATTCTCTTGGCGACTTGGCTCGCGTTTGGTTCACAATTGGCGACATTTGCTCCCGGCTAACAGAAAATCGCTTCGCTTGGCGACTTGGCTCGCGTTTGGTTCACTTGGCGACATTTGCGCCTGGCTAACGTAAAAGTACCTTATTATGTCTCAAAGAATAAAGACATGAGTTTGATTTTGAAACCTTGGAGTATTGAAATTAAGAAATACTTTGCAAGGTGTTTTTTGAAGCTTAAGAAATCCTGTAGATTTCTAGAAAGTAAGTCACTCGCAAACATAGCCAAATTATTTTGATAGATAACATTTAAATCAGAGTTTACCTTAATATCGGAAATGCAAAGCTTAAATCATAAGAACAATACACATGTTTTTGTTTCAATGAATTTTTAATACGACAAGCATTTGAAGCATCAATAATCTTTACAACTTGTTATATTGACGTTTTTGGGAAACGTTAGCTATTCGAGCGATAATAATCATAATTCAGTCATAGCTATATATTATTGGAGCTATAATCTGCGCAACGCTTTCTTAACTCTCCTGTCAGAACTAGCCTTCGGTTTACGAATATTTTCCTTGTTTTCCTGCTCTGACTTTAAAGGCAAAGGAGCACTAACCTATGGAAGAAGAGGGACTTCTTCCCACTCCATTTCTTCTACGCAATCAGTAGGCTCCCAGTCCATGGCTTCCTCGCAGCTGAGCTCTGCCAGTCCATCGGTTCACCTGCAAAGAGATCGAAAGAAAACACAAAACAAGCCATCGTTAAGTTTACAACTGAGAAAACAAACAATTATGTAATCAGAACTATCAAAAATCAAAGTATTTTATTCAAAATATCCAATATAAATATCGAAACTAATTCGCTTTATGAAAACACGTTAACAACTGAAGACGATTTCACTAAAAATGGCGTCTGTAATTATAAAAATTGGTGCTCTATGAATTTCGACCAATCAGATTAAGAGTTAAAGTAAATGTTAAAGTTTCACATTCCTTTGTTATACTAACAGTTGGATTATTGTTTATTAACAATGCGTCTAACTTAACACTAGAATTTCTATCATTGTTAATAAACAATGTGCTTATTGACCATAATATAGTTGTGTTAGTATTAAGTTCTTAAATTTTTCATCCTGAGAATCATCTTAAAATATTCATGCTCAATTTATCACTCAGTTGAACACAATTCACTCATTTAAACACACAGGAAAATGGACAGGTCTTTACTCCGATGACTATCCTCTGTTTCCAACTTCAAGCAGATTTATCTTTTTTGAGGAAGCAAAATCTCTATACACAGAATCACAGCAAAATCTCTATGTACAAAATCACTGTAGCAAAATCTATCTACGTTACAAGAATACTTGGAATTTACTACTTGAGTCTTACTTTAATTTGTTTACTCCTATAATTTAATTCGTTTTTAATTTCCATCATCATGTGGAGCTAAGGAAGATACAGCTTACACTTTGGGTTTCCGTTTCCGCATATCATACTTAATCGTCAAGAAGAGGAAATGAGAGGCGTTTTTGAGACTTTTTACATATTTCTCTCGGTCGTTGAGTTCCGATGATTATGTTTTGATGGTATTTAGTTTAGTTTCTGCAGTGCTTGGTGCAGTAACATAATTCACTGCTGTTTCATCCCATATCAATTAATTATCTGTAATGCCTCCAGGTCATTTTATGCTTAGTGAGTTTTGTTCATATATTTTTATCGGTAGCATTTAGTTTATATTTTATAATCAAGAAACTTATCGTGTACGTATTGTGATGTCGCCTTTTTTTTGTTCAATAAATCTTTTTGCGTATGCCTATTCAACTGACAGGGAACTTTTACAGTTACGAGTTGGGGGAGATATATTAAGTTGAATCAGCAGAAACTAGTAGAAGAATACATTCACCTCAGAGACGCCATAAACAATGACGGAAATGTTGGAATGGCTATTCTTCCGGTAACTTACATAGGCAGTCCAAGGCATATGCATGAGTATGCACAGAATGCCATGACATATGTAGAATCGTACGGGCGCCCAGACCTATTTATCACAATCACATGCAATACAGCATATTCTGAAATTAAAAAAGAACTTGCCACGGACAATCGCCAACGGACCGCCATGATATAATAGCTCGAGTGTTTAGGCAAACACTTATAAAACTTACTGACGACATCATAACCAAAAGCTGCATCTATGGTGAAGTAAATTGCTGAATATATTCGATCGAGTGGGAAAAAAGGGGGCTTCCGCATGTTCACACCCTGCTACGGCTAAAAGAAAAAATACGCCCCGGAGATGCAGAAAATGTTATCATGGCGGAGATTCCCGATAAACAAGATCCTGTTCTGTTCGATTTGTTTCAAAACATATGATTCACGGTCCTTGTGGTACCCTAAATATGAAATCCCCATGCATGAAAGATACCCAAGACAAATGATCTGCGAAACACAGACGTCTGAGGATGATTACCCACTATAAGGAAGACGAAAGCCCGAACAAGACAGCCGTACAACCGTTATAAATTCAAGAATCAACAATAAATATCATGAAGCTAAAATCGACAGTCGTTGGGTTATACTTTACTCGCCGATTTTATCAAAGATGTTCCAAGTACATAGCAAAGTCGAGTATTACAACTCCGTCAAGTCAATCAAATACATTTGTAAATACATCAACAAGGGTAGTGATATGGCTGTTGTAGAAATTAACAATGCAACAACAGGAGTCAATGATGAAATAGCAAGGTACCAAATGGGCCGAAACATAAACAGTAATGAAGCAGTTTGACGAATCTTACGTTTTTCCATTCATGACCGGTACCCAACTGTCTTTATTCTTAGCATACACCTCGAAAACAGTCAACGTGTTTATTTCACTTCTGATAATGCTCACGAAAGACCTACTCGACCACCAGAAACAACATTAACAGCTTACTTTATGCTACGCCAAGAAGACACATTTGTAAAAACATTATTGTACGCAGAGATACCTAAATATTACACTTGGAATATGTCTAAAAATCATTTTGTAGAAGAAAACAAGGTACTGTCTTTACAGGGCATCCCGATGTATATGAATCTGACGCATTAGGATGTGTATACACTGTTCACCCAAATAAGCTGAATGTTTTTATCTCCGTCTGTTACTCCATACCATCAGGGAACCTACTTCTTTCACAAATTTAAAAACTGTTGAAGGGCAGGTGTATGAAACATGCAGAGAAGCATGTCTGAAACTTGGTTTACTAGAAGACGAACAACACTGGTATTTGACCTTACAAGATGCATCTGTCACACTATTCTCCCCTCAATTACAGGATTTATTTGCCCTCAGCATTACAACCTGCGTACCTTCAAATCCTTCAAGCCTTTGGCAAAAATACAAAGACAGATTTAGTGAAGATATTTTGCATCAAAAGCAGAGGGAGAATCCAGACATAAATTCAAATTATGTACTTCAGATTTACAGCGAAATTCTCATACTGCTTGAAGATAAGTGTCTATCAATTTGTGGGAGAACGTTGCTTCAGCTTGGATTACCCGTCCCAATAAGACAAGCACATAATACTCTAGACAGAGGTTTGCTACTAGAAACTAACTACGATATCAATATTTAACAACATATGATGAAAACAAATAAATCTCGAATAACGGAAGATCAGCGAACGGTTTATGAAGCAGTGATGAATTTCATTGCCGAAGGGAACAGTGGCATTCTCTTCTTTGACTCCCCTGGTGGAAATTTAAAGAACTTTTTAATAAATTTGATCCTTGCTGAAATTCGATTTAAATGTCAAATAGATCTTGCCGTTGCTTCACCAGGAATAGCTTCCACACTTTTGGATGGTGGTCGCACACAGTTAGCGTTACAGTTACCACTAAACATAGCTGAAACGAAAAGGTATCTTAATGCGGCTTTACTACGAACTTGCAAACTTTTCGTTTGGGATGAGTGTACAATGTCAACCAAAAAGTCTTTTGAAGCTCCTGATGGAACTGTCTGTGATCTCCGAAATGACAATAGAATTATGGGTGGAGTTCTTATCTTACTATTAGGCGACTTTCGTCAAAATTTACCAGTCATTTCAGGAGCAACGCCAGAGGACGAACTAAATGCATGCTTGAAAAGCCTCAGCAAAAAGTCTTTGGTAATACGTCCAAAGGAAAACTTGAACCAGTGCGCGTACCCTTTTGAAAACTTTTCAAAACAACTCCTTAGTCTGGGTGATGCAAAATTTCCTACAGAATCCGCATCAGATTTAGATTCTATTCCATCTGATTTTTGTGTGTCAGTACCGTCTTTAAAAGAATTAATGCGAGACGTCTTTTCAGACATTTCAAACAAATATAAAGATCATCATTGGCTTCGTGAACGCGGAAGTTTAGATCCTAAGAATGAAAATGTTAATAAAACAAATGAGATTATCCTTAAAAAGTTACCAGGAAATTCTGTTACATATAAATTTGTTGACTCCGTTATGTATAAATTGCAGGCAAAATTACAAACGCACTATTTTTCGTAATAAAAAAAAGCCTAAAAAATAACCTAATTCAAATATTATTTCCGAAATTAAGAAATCATAATTTTTAATATTAAAAAATAGTAAAAATCATAAAATTTAAACCCATAATTCATAAAATATTGTTCTCAATCTCATTTTTTAATAATAATAATAATGATAAAATAAAATGCAAAGTTTTGTTGGAATGGCTGCTTCAAATTACAGAGAGGATAAGAGTACGTATATCTGGTCTGTGCGTACTCTTAGCCGCCGATGTGTTGCTTTTCTAAATCGTCCATAGATGACCGTTGCATTCACTAAAGTTAAATTCTAAGGTGGCCTCGTTGTTCGGAAGGGAAAAAACCTCATAATGATATTTACTTTGAAAGCAAGCATTAGTCCTTTATTTACAAAAAAAATTAAGATTTCTTCACAGAAAAATTACATGCTAACATAACGAAATCATATCTTACCTGATAAATAAAAGACAGCAAGAATGAAAATAATAATGGCGGTCTCTTGAGAGAGCTGAAAACACATGTGTTGATATGATCACACTCGCTTCTGCTTGCACTGTTGCCAACAGGGAAAAAAATCCATGCGTTCTCTTACCCGACTGCGTACTCTTACCCCCACTTCCCTTACATCTTTTATTAAAATATTAGTAATTTTTCAAGATTAAATAAGTTTTTATTCATATGATATATAAATCATAGTCATAATTTAATTGTTAAATAGTTAAGTAATCATGAAAACAACTTTAATGATGCTGAATAATAAGTATAATTACTATTATCATTATATGCCATTAAAATTTGTGAATGATTCCGTTAAAGTAATTACAAAATTTCCTATCTAATCTTACGGAACTGGTTTTGGTCGGGAAAGAATTTATAATTATCTAACTGTTTAAAAATTAAATTATAACTGTAATTCAAGGATCATATAAACAAACAGTTATTTTTCAATCAAATGATTAATATTTTAAATTAAATATCTATAAATTGTTAATTTAATTTGAAATTATTAATTTCAAAAATTATTTACAAAAAAGAAAATAATAATTAATTATAAATATAAATTTAATGGTGCTAAAGACTAACTAATTATAATTGCTCTCATTAGATAATTATCATAGTGCTCTCATCATAAAAGAATTTCACGAAGATTTTTTTCCTTTGTAAATTTTTGAAATTTTTCGACATTTATTAATTTTTTATTTACATACAAGAACATCTCTTAAAAACATTAAAAATAAAAAAATTTGACATATTCCATAATTAATAAATGATGAAGGTTTATTTTAAAGATCTATTGGGAAATAAACTTCGGATTTTGCACCGTCTTTCTCTGTATTCAAAATTTAACGGCTGCTCTCTCTTTCTTGGTCGAAAACGTTTCCGTAAAGAAGATTTCCACTTGAACGGAAATTTTGTAATTACTTTAATGACACATAATGATAATAATAATTATACTTATTATTTAACATCATTAAAGTTGTTTCTATGATTATTTAACTGTTTAAAAATGAAATTGTGATTCATATATCATATGAATAAAAAATTATATAATGCTTACAAATCTTTATATATAGAACTAAACGCATGTATGTTTGTTCCAGCATCACTTCTGAACGGCTAAAAGGATTTTGATGAAACTTGGTACACATGTTCCTCATTAACCCACTTGAAGTATAGGAGGGGTAAGTAAGCCCTAACACAGTCCCTCAGGGTAGGGCGGGGCAAAGTCTCCAAAATGCATGTAACAAATAGACCGATTGATTCGCTTGGCGATTTTGATGAAATTTGGTACCAGATTTGGCGCCAAGAAAATATTGCTAAAGGTAGATTTATCGTTACAAGTAGTATTGCTATACACAGGTTTCACTGTATTATTTTTGTTTATTTGAAATTTATTTTACGCAGAATGGCGACAAAATGACAGTTGTCAAAATATTATTGAACGAAAAAAATAGGTGAATGAAATAAAAATTTTAGGAAGATGAATATTTGGTCGACTATCCTACTAATTTATAATTTGAATTGGCAAAATTTAAATACGATTGCTACAGAGACTAACAAGAGGAAGAAAACTGAATTTGGCATGGATTTTCTGATTTATTATACATCCTAAAGTGATATTAACTTTTATTTTAAGGGAACTGAGATGTTTCGTACTATTAAAATGTCGATGTTTCAATTATATTCTCATAGAATAGGGTACAATTAACCATTACGGAAATGAATAATATGCATAGATTCGAAAAATTCCGAAAGCTCATAACTTAAGATTTAAAAATGTAATGAAAATGAGACAATATAATAAAATACCAATTATTTTGCATTTAAATATATTTAAATATGCATTTGGGAAACCTTTTCTACTTAATTCTGAGTAGTAGAATATTTTTACGATACTTTTCTTAATGAAAAATATCATTTGACACATGCTTCTTTTTGACATTTACTATGTAATTAGACGACCCCTTCTTTACTGTAGTTAACACTTTCATAAAGGGTGTGGTTTATAAACCACAAATATAACAAAGTACTCCCAGTTTTTTAAAAAAAATTTACTTTTCCTCTCCATCACAAGGTTTTGATAAGAAAATGGCCAGGCAACGCCGGTAATTTGCTAGTTATTAATATTTTAATAAAAGATGTTCATAAGTTTTTAATTTAATTAAATATTAATTTTAAAAATTATTAAAATAAAAAGAAAACGGAGGCGGAATCGAACCCTGGGCAAAAGTCTCGATCTCTAGTACTATACTTACCACGCGTTCGCGTTTCAACAACGGCGGCAACTTACTAGTATATAAGCCATGCCGAAAGCTTGAGGGCCATTATCTCCAATTGGCTGGCCATTGAGCCTTAGCATTCTAATGGATAAATGCATGTAATTAATGTATACTATTGTATAATGTATACTATTTATATACCATGTTTCATCCCGAGCTAGATTTCGCAAGCCGTGCCCTCTCCTTGTCAGTCTATTACATGGAGGTTTTCTGTGTTTCTATGGACAATGCGGTTTAGGGGTAGTTTCCATTTTTTAGGAGCTCCTCGCAGTTTATAAGCCATAGACAACTTCTCCAGAAGCCAATGGCTGATACTCAAAGAGTTATATCTTCTTCATTATTCTCAGTATTGAAGATGGGCCCATGTAGGGCCCGGTACTCCATCAAATGTACTGGAGATGAAAATGAATCAAAGATAATCGATAGTAAAAAATCTATAAATCGTTTTAAATTAAAATAAACGTAGAAATAATTAACTTTGAAGTTCAAATAACTATATACCTGAGCTGTATCACTTTCTTCCTGAAGAATCACTTATCTCATTAACTGATTTGCAGAAATGCAACTTTGAAGTTCACATAAATATACCTGGGCTATATCATCTGCTTCCTGAAGAATCACTTATCTCATTAACTGATTTGCAGAAATATATCTCCCGCAGACCCATTAGCAGTTTTAACAGTGAATGAAATTGAAAGTGGAACAGTTCCTATTCTATTCCATAGCCCAGGAGGGTCGACCCAATCCAATGGTTGTAGAGTCTTTTGATTACCCTCTGGGAAAGAAGTGGAGTAGTTAGACTTAAGAACATGGTACTGTTAAACTTTCAGACGATAGCCTAATTTGGCAATTCAGAAATTATTAAACGGTTTACGGCTATCTTAATTTTTGGTGAACGTGTCGCGAAATTTGTGACGAGTTCATACCGTGTTCTTAAGTCTAACCAGTAGAACCTGGTCGGTTGGCGACGTGCCCATGAGATAGTAAAGTGGGTCATGAGTTAGGATTTAGTGATATCAAGGCTTTAGTGATATTAAGGATCATGTGTGATGGAGTAGAACTAGGCGGAGCAGTCAAAAATGTGCTTTGGATTGAGCTGAACTTGGGGACAGTTGCTACACTGCCGATATAAACTTAAGTCGCCTCTGTTGATCTTTATGCCCCCGAAGTGTTGGGCTCTTAGTGTTGCAATCATTTGGTCAATTGTAGATTTGTATCAGTTTCACAGATTTGATGGTTTTTCTTGATAGCATTTTCTCTATTTGCTCTTAGTCGACATTTCGCAATTGCATTTGCTTTTTCAAGGGTGACAAAATTGGTGTTGCCCTTTTAACTCTTTCAGTTTCTGATTTCCCTCGGAAAGATGATTTCTAGAGCTTCGAGAGGTTCGACTTCTGCCTGTTGGATCTATGGAATGTATTCTATTTCCATATTCTTATAACTAATGGCATATGTTCAGAATCAGCAAATATAAAATCGACGTTCGAAATAACTTCAAAGCTCAGTAGGGATTATAATGACAGTATAGAAAAGTAACGAATTCGTAGAAGTAAATATAGTATATGTACAACACAGATGAATATGTCCGCAAACTTCAAACCCTGTTCACAAGCTTCGTCGAGGCATACCAAGTCGCCTCATCGCAAAACAACATCAGCATCCATTTTTTTGGCATTATATTGGCAATAAACCGACTTGGCATGCCTTGGCGAAGCTTGTTATAGACTTTAACTTTGTTTTAGACTTTAACCTGCTGGAATATTTGAGTTATGATTTGAAAGATAAATGGTGGAGATTGAATTTAAACTACCGTTTCGAAAGATGGTAAGAATTTTCAGATGAAGAATGCGCATGCGGACTTGTGATATTTGGTTGATGTAGGCGTGATAACTATATGAAATGCATAGAGAAATCAAGGCGTGATTGAGTTTCTCGGTACTTTTCCTTTACCGAGGTCCTAATCGTCGCCAGGTTTGAATGTTGGCACTTTTCTTTTAGCGCCAAGATTTGGTGATGAGAGTTATTTCTTAAATTTGGCAAGTTATTACCATGAATTGGCAGGTTCTTTGTTTGCGGTCCCACTGACGCAAATTCTCAAATGATAAACGCGCTACATTCAGTAAAAGTGCATAGGCACTGGCACTGGCACACAAATGAATATCCAAGTCAAGTAAACGTGAGACAAATGCAACTTTATGAGAGAGAATTATGGAAGCTGATTGGACGTCCGCTTAAATGGTAAGTGGTAGAGTTGTGAATGTGGTTTGAATAATTAATGGTAATGAATATGTAGCGCGCTTACGCTCAGTTAATACATGGGAGCAATTAATAAATTAAATTATATTTCAGGAACGATTTAGGCGTATTTAAATTCAAAAGAAGGATGGCGATAGAATCACAACCATCAAACTTTATTCATCAGTATCGTTCTTTTAACAACTCTTTTGTTGCCATTTTTGGAAACTAAATTTCGCGACAACAAAGATAATATCACACGTAGAGAGAGCTGCTACAAATACTCGAGATACATCTGGAATTTCTTTATTGTATATACTTTAAAATACATTAGTTCTTGCATATACATCATTACAAACATTACAAAGTTAGCAGGTAGTTAGTATACAAATATGATTCTTACAAAAATAGTTATAAAGTTCTTTATTCAAAAATGTTTGGACTTCTTCAAATCATCTTTCTATGAAACGGAATCTCAAAGGTTTGTCTGGCGTATTAACCATTCGTGAATAGATGCCGATGTCTGCATAATGGTATTCAACTTTAAAATTCCTGATGACCTACAATTTTAAAAGAAAAATCCATTTTGCATTAATTTTCTCATATAAAAATAAAATATAAGGTTAAAAATGTTGAGCCTGTTTAATTAATTTTACTTTATAGCATTTTAACATCATTTTGGAGAAATTAGAAAAAGACGCTTTTCTCTAAAAGACACTGTTTAAGCTGTTACACAAGCAATAATAAATGCCATTGTATTTATAGAAGGTATTTATAATCTTATTTCGTGAGGTATAAAATATTTTGACAGAATTCGAAAACACTATACAACTACATGCGAAACACTGTCAAGGTTTAAAATATTTCCTAAGACATTCACAAAAATTTCTCAGAAACCAAATAACTTTCAAACAGATTCTAATTTTTAGAAACAACTCATTTTTTAATAGCTTAAAAAAACATTAAAAATATATTTTCTGAACTAAAAATTGGTTTCTTAGTTGAATTTTCAGAGAACATAGCTCAAGTAAGGACTTTTTAAACATTTCTCTCTTGTACTATAAGATTGAGGGGTCTGGTGATAATGTTTCGGATTCAGAATTAGAGGGTTCGGAATTGGTTTCTTAGTTGAATTTTCAGAGGACATAGTTCAAGTAAGGACTTTTTAAACATTTCTCGCATCTACTATAAGGTTGCGGGGGTCTGGTGGTAATGTCTCGGCTTCGGAATTGGCGGGTTTCAAGTTCGAAACCCGTTTTCACCAAAATTCTGCCTTGAATATGAACCTACCAAATCTGACATCGAGGACTAAACGTCCTCCCGCTAGTTATGGCGTAGTGCCGCAGCAGCTGAAGGTCGTGGTGTGGCGTTCAAGTGTTATCCTCGTCATCTGACCACGGTTCAAAATTATGAGGTCCTTCCTAAAATATCCCACGTGTTATTTGAAAACAGGACGTTAATATAACTAAACTAAACCCATTTTTCCTATCTCTTCAAAAATATTCTTGTTGCTTTAACAGACAGATGCTTAGAAATAAAGTAATTCATCATCAAACGAGATAGATAAAAACTTAATAATTTTGCAAAATCTTTGCAACTAGCTGATATTTATTACAGGAAAGTAAAGTGTAGTTGATAATAAAAGAGGCAATTTGTTGATATCAATGGAAAGACAAAACTTTGCATGATATATATCCCATGTTTTCTAGAGTTAATTGCTATCTTCAATTTAAGTCACTGTTAGAATCATTCGCTCACGAAAGTTTATTCTGAGCTATCTATTCATCATGTGATTCTAATTTTAAGAGAATATTTGAAATGGAAATGATTCCCACAATTTCTTTCTGTTAAATGATTTCTGCTAAATAGTTGAGGAAGTATATTGTGTCAGAGTTTGCTTAGTTTTGCTAAACTTTTCATGAATACAAAATTCTGGTATAGCCTAAAACAAATCAAGCATGGGGAAGCTAGGAAATGAATTATCACGCCTTATTTAGGACTGTCGCCTATTTGTTTTGAGGTTATCCAGCGGGAGGTAAGTGTGACGTATGTGGATCCCCATCTGTTCACAATCCCGTTAACCATACTGGAAACAAGTATATTTTCTGTGTAGAACACGAGAGGCAGCAGAACCCATTCATTGTCACAATATATGATAAATTGTCAATGACCAGTAGCAGCTGATAATGGTCGCTCACAAGGAGAGATTTCAGGGAGACAGATGGACATTTTAACTCTAGCACAGACGTTCTTGTTAGGAAATTCTGCATTTTAAGCTACGAAGCTTGCATCTTTTCTAAATTGTCTCTCGTACCTTTACTCTAAGATTCGAAGCATTCCTTCTTTAAGTTTTTACGTCATTTCTTTGAGCTAGTCACTTCACTTGACATCCATATTAGCAGCTATTTAATCCGAATCGTATGACGTTGTCTATTCGATTCCCGCAGCTGATATGTAGATCCACTGATTATTAGCAGAGTATATATACTTGTCTCTACTATGTCATTAAAAAGGTTTCGGTCTGTAGGTCCTCTAAGCATTCTCTCCTCGGAGAGACTTCAGTACCATGTAAGCTGTTGCTGGTACTGTACCTATAAGATGTAGGACAAGTATCAACCCAGTAAAATGGAAATGTGGTGATCTGTAAATATGTTCTTAAATGTGGTCGTCCAAATAAATGTCTCTTTTAACTTATATGTTTCGTCATTTCTGAAACAATAAGAAATGCTCTATCTCATAGAAATTCCACTGCAAAAGACAGGACGCTTTTAGCTTATTATCCAGCAGCTCTTCATAACTAGTGTTACTCAAGCTGCCTGTCTCTACTACAAAGATTATAGTTTTTACGAGACTAACAAGTGATATTGGCAAACTCGCTTCCTGTGCCTAACAGTTCTAACTTGCTGTCCAAACTGTATATGATTCAGCGAAGTTCTCTGGTACTCAGCAGCGAGATTTTTTTTACTTTTTTTACTTAATCTCTAAATATATTGAATCCATTAAGGGAGAACTGTACATATTTTCGCTATATATTTTGTTATTAAATATTTATTCTAAATTCAATGGCTGTACGTTTGCTTGTGTAGTTGAAACTTGCTTCCAATACGCTTTAGTAAATGACGCAAGTTCCAGAAACAAAAGTTCCTGCATTTCCAGAACTGGTAAGTATAGACGAAGGATGAAGTGTTTTGTTGTAATCCTAAATGACAAAATAACAAAATTTAAAGGGATTCAAAATGATTGCCCTGATTGCAAACGTCTAAGCTATTTAATGAATACTGATACAAAGTTCAAATTTTGTTCCTCATGGCTTTCAGCATTGTCGTAATATGTTTCAAACATTTAATGTAGTTTTCCTGTTTAATTTCCTGCACATGTTGAGCTACATTGACCTAGCACACATTGACCTGTCAGTAGTGAAGTTCCCGGGGGGGGGGGGGGGCAGGGGGGGTATTGTTTTTCCATGGAAAGGTCGGCCCCAACAATGGGAGCCTTATGGTGGGAAGAGAGTTTTACAGGGATAAGTATGGGATGCCTAGCAGCAGCCACGTCTGGTTCCCCGACCTTGGCGACTTTGGCGACAAAATATGGGATCTCAAAGGCGCTGGAATCTTCTCGATATTTCCATTAGGAGAGAAGATACGCCTGAATGTACTAGATAATTCCATGTGACGCCACGGCCTGCCGGGGGAAACTATATAAGGAGAGCGCTTGGATGACGGAGGGTGGTGTTCGACTGGGATCGCCTTGAAGCGCGAACGTCTTTGGTTCGTCCGCAGTGCGAGCTAGGAAGCTGGTGAGCTGAGCGCTATTGAAAGTGCAGTTATTGTCGTTACTAGTTATTTGCTGACTGTTTATGTTGTTAGATAACGAAGTGCTGAACTGTTATTACCTGTGAATTGTTGTCTGTTTGCATCGGTAATCTGTGCAAGAACTATTGTTTCCTGTACCTGTGCTACGTGTTTTCCTGCATATTTGTAAATAAACTTTCATTCTCCATTATCCTGCGTGTTGGACTGTTTACACCATACACCCAAAGAAAGACTTTTGCAACAATATTGATGCTCCAGGCGCCAGTTGTAGGGGCCGCCGTGGTATTTTTTGAACCAAATATGATGAGATGGCGAAAATATAATTTCATGCCCCTCGACTCTATTTACTCTGATTATGATTTAGGGCGAAAATCTTTTCATGCCCCGGCCGCCATTTACCCTCGCTATGCCACTGATACCTGTTCATTTGCAGCTTATTTCTAAGAACACGCCCAACCACTATTTGGAAAATTTATAGCAACTCTCTGGCTTAGTAGGGTTAATTACTAAGATTTCGTTAAAAAAAAACCCCATTTATGTATATCAACGTTTTACGGTAATAAATTTGGCTTGACTCCACTTGCCTTTCTGCTCACATTTCCTGTTTCAACAAATTGGTGATATCCTCTGCGTATGTTCTTTCTATCAGGAAATGCGCGATCTCTAATGAAATCTTCTCTGCCCTGTTATTGCAGAAAGTCAGTTTTCAAACTTCGACACAGAGAACGATTTTTGCACGCGAGTTCTTATGACACCGCGCATGCGTGGCGCCCTCGGAATCAAAGTTTACGAAGGTCGCGGCATGCGTCGGCCTCCGATTTATTGCGCTTTCTCTACAAGAAAAGAAACTTGAAGCTTTCTTCTGTTACCCAGGGCTGTATGATGTTATACAATTTTGTTTGATATTATACAATATAACATATCGATATTATACAATATATTATACAATATAAAATATTCATATTATACAATATATTATACAATTTAAAATATTGCGAATATTGTCTGATGTCATTCTATATTGTAAAATATTTGTGTGTACTGGGGAAGTCTATACAAATCTTATTCCCCCCATTGTCCATTAAATAGTTATAGCCAGTTGTAATCGGTGCAATCATTTTGAATCACCCTGTACACTGATGCAATATGCAATTTATTTCCTTTAAATCCGAACACTTTCGGAGCACTTTTTTCTAAAATTGTGAAATAGAAACACCAAAATATGTTTTTTAGATTCGAATTTAATAAATATTAATATTAGAGTATGATTTTTGAGTATAAATTATTATAAATTTACAAAAATCTTGAATTTCTGCTGCTTTTTAGAGGAAATTCCCAAAAACTTCAAACATGCTAGAGGTCAAACTTTTGTAATAATTCAAATAAAACTAATACTAAAATAAACTACATACTATGGACTAGTGCTTGTACTAGAATCTTAACATTCTTTGTATAAATACAAATTTAAGAGCTAATCGAACAATCATTATAAGATTTTCAGCAAATTTTTCACGTAATTTTTCAGATAAAAGACCATAATTAAAAAAATATATTGTTACAATATACATTATTTTAGTACATTCACTAGAGACACATTTGAAGAAAGTGTTCACAAAATTTCAGAACAATCGAATGATAATATCTTGAGTTATCATGTTTGAAGTGTGAAAATTATGCGTAACATCTAGTTTTGAGAAAAATCAAATTTTAGTTTTGCCACGCGCTTAAATTAAGTATCTAAACTTTAAAAAAATTCCTAAAAATATATTAACATCATATTAACTTGAAAAAATGCAATTTAAAAGAATTTTTGACAGGATTCTGTCCTTTAAATGACAACTTCCAGTTAATTAAACGCAAAATTCCGGTTTTCGGTTTGTTATAAAACAATTAATATCTCATCTTCTAATTAATGTATCGACAAAAGTAAATATGTTTTAGAAAGGTAAATGAATAAACTATCCGAATCATCAAAAAATTAAAAAATGGGAATTTTGGTCGAAAATCGACTTTTCAACGTGTTCGGATACCTTAACGATTATATATAGGTGTACTATCCATTACACTTACATCTGCAAGGAAGCAGGACATTTCCAGTTCTGCTAATCTCCTCCCAATGCAGCTTCGAGGTCCAAATCCAAATGGTATGAATGAATAAGGATGGGGTCTTTCCTTTTTATTTAACCATCGCTCTGGTAGATATTTGTGTGGATTTTTAAAGTACTTCTCGTCTACGAATATTTCTTCATAAGGAACGAAAATCATGGTTCCTGCGGGAACCATGTAACCACTCAAAACTGCATCCTTTGCTAAGGTACGAGCTGTGCCTCCAATCACAGGATTTAATCTGAAAACAATGAAGAATATAATACATAAATTAAAATTAGTTTTTAAAAATTTTGTTTTTGGTAGAAAATTATCTTAATGAGTAGAACTTGATATGCAGAAAAATTATTCCAAGATCCATGCAAGTTTTATTTATTATACTAAATTTATATTGGGTTCGAATGTCTTGCATGATGGACAATTTTGATCAATAACGGACATTAACATATCCATGTAAATGAATCTGCATAGTAATTCACGCATCCAACAGTTTGAAATTAAAAATTATAAGTAAGAAGCTTATCAGGTATTCTTTCTTGCAGGAGATATTGTTCAGATTTGCAGCTTACCGAAAAAGAGGAATGATGTTCAACTTTTGCTCCAAAAATTGTAGTTCATGAAATTCAGAGCTATTACAAACTATGGCAGGATTTGAGAAAAGTGTATTTTGTTATAATGTAATCGTAATTATATTGACAATATGCTGAGTTGTATAATGTATTCCATCAGCATTTTTATGAAGGCTACACGCAAAACGTATTCAGAAAACTGACCAAATGATAACCAACCAAATTTTCTTCATGACAAGCCTGATTACACACTTCATATATTTATATTGTCAGAGAAAGATCTTCATACTTTGACCCATGACGTGACGAAAATTTTACTTAAGGGGACATACGACCCTTAAACGTCGAAAAAATGGGGGAAAACTGTCAAATTCGATACATTATATCTCTGAAACAATGCAATTCACAAACTCACTTTTTTTCTAGAAAAATATCTGTTCTTTCTCTTATAGTACACACATTTTCAAACCTTCATATTGATATGTATTTATTTGAAAGAGTAATAAATACAGGCATAATTTTTGGAGGAAAAATGAGATAGTCACCTTGCGCGCATGATTACGGATAAAATATTGGTCTAAACACAATATTTTGGGTGTCTCAGTAATCCAAACAGTCCGTTTAAGAAACTGAACCACAATTTATTAACATTTAAATTAAATTTCTATTTTATATACCAATTTAAAATAAAATGTTAAAATTTGATCTTTTCTTACCTCAAAAAAATTTCTTTGGAGAAAATATGTACAAAAATTGTGGTTCAATTTATAGAACATAACACAATACACATTGAACAAAATTTTTATGTAAAAATATTCAATAGTTCTTGAGATATTGTGCGCGCAATATATAAAAAAAAATCACATTTTGAGATATAGCGCTTTAAAGATGTGGCCATTTTCAATGTTTACGTTGAACAGCTGATACATTTTCCTTCATAACTTTCATAATTATGGGAATTTTTTAACGCGGATTGTTTTAAATTGTTCAGAAAATACTGGGGAATAATATATATTATTTTCATAAAATCAAAAATTTTCGAGGTTTAACAGTCGTATGTCCCCTTAAGCTAAGCTATAGTAGAAAACATTGTGATTGAGAGTAAAAACTGAAAATGTAATTGCTTACATGAACAAACAGGAGTTCCTCAGAGACTTTTAATTAAATTTGGCTAAAACTATAATATAATTTTTTTTATCAAGACCTTGCCAGAACATAAATATTTCTCACCTTTTTATAAATCAGAAGACATTCATTCAAAATAAAAATTCAAAAAAAAATATCTAAAAAATTTTAGCAGAGACTTACAAATATTTGAAAGAATCACAACTGTAGCTATAAGATATTTTACCTCAGTGATTCTTTGATGCAAGCTTTCAAGTAGCGTATTTCTTCATAAATTGGAGAGGTGATTTTTAGATCTTTTGAAGGAAGAAATTTAGTGATTTCTTGATACAATTTTTCTTGCTTATCTTGATTTTTCGCCAAATGGTACAGTAAGAAACCAACAGTGTGCGATGTCTGTAAAAGAGTTTTTCCTATATTAGTTTTGAAAGTCAAACTTGTTAACTGAACTGAATATAAAGGGTATCTACTCTAATCGCGAGCTGATTTCTAAGCAGTTAGAAATGAACATATACTTCCAGTTGGGAAAATGCTTTAAATGACGCAAAGAATTATTTTAAATTATTTGAGTTAATAAATGCACTGCTGAAAAAGTTGTGAAGTCTAAATTTTTATACAGTTCCCTAGTCCTATTAGTCATATATCGTAAGTACAAGTGAAATAATTTGACAAGAGATATTAAAAATTAAACTTTGCTTTAAACAGAATGGCGCAAAAATGCAGTAACTTCCAATAAAATACAAAAGAAAGATACTTTAATATGTACAAAAAAAGAAAATACAGAAGAACTAGAAGAAATAAATAATAGTAATAACAATATACCTTTTGCGCGCAACGCAGCAGCATCCAGTAATTGCATTAACAATATTGCCGTAATTAACTAACCAATTAAGATACAATCAAACAACAAATATCATAATGTAATAAAAATTATGACTCATTATGATTAAACAAATAAAATGAAAAAAAAAGTGAAAGAGAACTCGAATGGCGAACTTTTTCAAAGTGCCACTCGCCATCGGAATTCTAAAATGGATAAATTTCCTGTTGAGGGATTGACTTAACAGTCAAATGAAATTCCCTCTGTGGCTTGAATTTATCCAATAATAGAAATAATGAAGGGAAAAACCTTTCTTAAATAAGAAAAACTTCAGAATCTCTTTTTTACCAAACCAATAGAAAAAAAGAAGACAAAAATAACATTACCTTCTGCCAAATATACCAGTAAAAACAACGCCAACGATGCATATCAGAAACAAAGGATTATAAGTCTAGAAGCTAGCAAACCTAGCTCCATCTATTGAGAGAAATTCGAATTAAATTAACAGATATTTAGACGATCTTCAAACCTTTTTAAATTAAGGAATAAAAATTAATTAAAATTAAAAAAGATTGAAGGCCTTCTAAATATTTGTTAATTTAATTTGAACCGAGCAATGGCGCCAAAGCCTCTGTGTGAAGGGGGGGGGTTGCTTTAATAGACTTGAGAAATGAAGTGATATAATCTAAAAATTTGTTGAATATATTATTTTAGTTTCAATAAGAGTACTAGAGATTTGCAGGTAAAACATGCACATTTCTAAGTAAAAGTTTTTTTCGATATTTTGAATACAGACGTTATAGAATTTTAAAAAATACGTTAGTTGGTGTGGGAAAAGCCATTTTTTTTCCTTTCCCAAATGTTAAAGTTACTTCGGGCCGCTTCTGCTCTTCACTATACTACGAAGCTAAACACAAAATGCGTCGTATTGTGTATATATAGGGTTACCGTAATTTTTTTAGTCGGAATCCGGACAGGCCAGGGAGAGGGAAAGGGTTTGGGGGTAAAAGTATAATTTAAAATTCTAAAAGTTGCCTACCCATGACCCTCTTTCATAGCACTAGCACAGAGTTTGAAGATGCGAGAAAACATTAAAAGCGTCAGAAGTCAAAGAAGATTGAATTTTTATTAATGTTTGGTAATTCAAAATTATAATAATGAAAAACAGAATTAAGATAAAACTGCCAAAACTTAATTTTGCCGGGATCTGGATAAGGGGGGCTCATCCACTTTCTCATTAACAATGGATGTAAGCACTGTAAAAATTGAATTGCCTTTCATTGTCGGAATGATCTCAGCTTTTTCGAATACGAGAAATATTCTCAGTTGCAACCAAATTTCTCTCTCACCGCTTTCAGTGGCGTAAATCCGGGACATTTTGAAGATCCGGACACTAGTCCGGATATGAGTAGCCAAACGAGCTACTAAAGAAGGGACTCACCTCCATCTTCAGGCCCCGAAATGCCATCTGAAAAAAATGCTTAGGAACCTCTTTCTCAATAAATGACAAAAAGACTGGGATTCAGGCGACACTGGGAGAGCAATTTTTAATATACTCCCTAAAGTAACTCTAACCCCAGCTTCATGGTCAAGAAAATCCATCGTCTTCACTACAGGCCACGGTCCTTTCCTCAGTTATCTCTATAGATTCCGGCTTTATCATTCAGATATTTGCGCATGCGGGGAAAAGAGAGGCCCTCTCCACTACGCAACTTCTTGTCACATGACGTTATCTTATCATTTTACAAAACCAAGTGCGGAAAATACTCAACTTTGGTGGAAAAACATACTTTCAAATAAACTATCAAAAATAAATATAGCTAAACTCGTATCTTTCGTCACTGAAAATGAGAACCTCATAAAACAGCCACAGGACGCAACCAGTTCATCCGACTTCGACCCAGATTTCTCTCCTCCACAAAGACCTCAGACTTATGGACTAAGACCCTCTAGAGGCTCAATGCCTAGGACCCTAATCAGTCTTCCTACAACTATATAGAGATGCAGCGAACTTTTGGGACCTGTCTTAAAATTGTTTTTGCTTCGCGAGTCTTTCTTTTCATATGTAAACGCACAGTTTTCATCGTTTTTATAATTTTCACATCTTTTTCGATGTTAAAACACTGTATGTAAGATTTTTTTCCTTCTTTTTTTTTGTTCGATAAAGTTTCTAAGCACACTCATCCAAACTGCAAACCGGAGATTTTTATCTCTGGAGTCAGAGGTGTGTCGTAGTGTAAAGACCGAATATGAGATTTGAAATCCGGACTGTCCAGACGTATGATAGCCCTATGTATATAGAATACGAATAGACAAGTATTGTGTATATAGAATACGAGATCAGAGAGTAGAACATTCCCTCTGGTTTATCCTTAAATTATGAATCGAAGATTGGAAATGGATTTCTGAAAATTTCTTTTTTCAAATTCTTATTTAAAAATTTCTAAATCGTAATTATTGTGATATCTCACCTAAGAATTCGTAATTATTCTATTAATATATCGGCTATAAATTTGGTTTTTCTGCATTTATGGAAGATATCCTTGAACAAAAGTTTTGAATTACCTTTTCTTTACTTCATTTCAAAAGTTATTAAGTATTAATGACACTCATGTTGTTTTTCACTGCTGTTAGGTTTTGAGGAAATAAGATGATAATAAAAGATAAGAAAGGATAAGATGATAGTAATTTAAATAGATACAGTTGCTTATTATTTGATTATATGCTCTTACAGTTTCAATTCCTGCCATCAGCATATCGGCAACAAAAACCATTGCATCAGGTACGCTTAAATCCTTCTTGGCCAACATAGCTTGCAGTAATGTAAGCTTCTTTTCATCTTTATCTTCCATCTCTTTCAGACGTTCCAACGATTGATTTATATATTTGAAAGCAATTCTAAAAAAGGAAAGTAAGATTAATCTCACATTTTGCTAAATAAAGAAAAGAAATGTTTGAATTACAAAAGAGCTTTTGATAATATTGCAAACACTTTTGTAAAAAATGGGGTAGGCTATGAGCTAGGTAGACCTATAAATTTTGTTTCCACGAATGCCTGAGAGTTTTCAGAAATATTCCCTACTATTTTCCCCCGAATTAACGAATATTTTTTTCTGTTCTACATAGCTCAAGAGCCAAGGTCTCTAACACACTACTCCCGTCTCCGATTTAGTAGTTGCCTGAAGAGGCAGTTCATTGTTAAGTTGTTTCAGCACGCTTCTCAATTACAGAACGGGAGCAATTGTAGAAATATTCGCTACTATTTTTTTTCTCATGAATTAACTGACGTTTTCCGTCTGTTCTGTATAATTCATAAGCCAAGGCTCGAAACAGTTTCCCATCTCCTATTACAGCGTATATTTCATTCAGAATTTTGCCTTGTAAACGAGTTTATTGTCCAGAAGGCTGCTTTTGTGTTAGCAAGCATCTTACAACAGAAACATACATAGATTGAATTTCTGGAGGAATTTCAGGGGGAACTGGCCCACGGTTGTGTTTCGCTGGAAGAAAACTAGGATATCTCCCAGCAGCCAGCAGCCATCTAAGAGAAATTCGTTGCTAAGGCGCATATTGATCCCCCAGTTTCTGGGTAATGCTTTTAAAGAGCATAAACAGAGGATAGATATCTAACTTACCTTATACAAATATAAATACTCTCTAGCTCTCTCTCTATTTGCTTGAAAAGAGCCTGGTTATGTTACCTTTACCTTTTACCGTTACCTTTTCATGTTTAACAATTGAAATGAGAAACACACATTTGCTCACTTGGCATAAACATCAGAAGCCTTCACGAACCGCCTCCAAGTAGGTGTTGGAAACAGTTTCCAGTATGGGATGTTGCCTGAAAACGCCTCCAACTTATTCATGCACTCAAATTGAGTCAGCACCGAATTTATCATCTGCATTCCATCGGAATCCGGTGGAAGATCTTTCTGCAGACAGCCCAGTCTGGTGTCTAGACCCACCAAAGAAACAGCTGCAAGAAAAAATGGTTTTAAAAAAAACTGAGAGTCAGATACTAGTAGTGCCAAAGAATGCCAACTTTATCCTAATTCGAAATAGAACATTCAATTAAAATTTTAAAAAGTTATAATAGGCAATGAAGAGGCGAGTTACTCAAGACAGGTTGCATACCAATTTCGGTATCTTAACACCAACTGTTGATTCCAATTTGTTCTATACTACAACAAACATGTGACTGATCTTATTTTACTAATCGCTGCCTCAAAAAGTATCTGCAAAACAATGTTTATTACAAAAATACAAAAAATTCCCATCAGTGGACTTTTTTTATGAATATAATTATTTAGTTCGTCCTGAAAACAACAGCAACAAAAGGAAGTAGAAACAGAAAGACATTTGATAAAAAATAATACAGTACAAAAAAGCGGTGGAAGAAATGATGACAGTTGAATATCTTGTCATCATTTTAGTTAAAGAGTTTTTTATATAGGCTTTGAATAAAACAAATTCCCATTGCTAACAAATGTTTTTGAAAACTTGCATGCTTTTAAATTGCTGTTTAAACTACCTAATACATTGATCTTCAAAAATAAAAAAATAACTGATTTATTTTATTCAAAATAAACTTTAATTTAGAGATATTGCTTGATAAACATTAATTTAGAGGTTTTCAGAGATAATTGCTTGATAATTCTTACTATTCTAATAGCGTAACGTGTACCGCTTGAGCATGAATGGACTACAACATTACCGATAGAAAATTGGAATTTAAAAATTCTCACGTGGAATTCAAATCAGAAGAAATGGGAAAAATATTGTTGTTAACAAACTAAATGCTTTGATTTAGAAAATTTTCTTAGTGATTTCAAGACAAATGTTGAAATGTTATAATAATCTTTCACAAATTTTTAAACTCAAATATACAGATTATTTATTTCAAGGAAAAGTTGAAGGAAATTAAAAAAAATCCTTTGCAAATGAAATTAAAACAGGTTTAGTGAAGAGGAAATGATATTTTGAGCCTTCTATAAGGCTGCTGCTTTGAAAACAGTTCTTGTTTCAGACAATGCTTGAAGTTCATGTTTAAGAAGATAACGCTAAAGTTTAAGAAGATAATACTTTGTTAATGCATTAGAAGATAGTGCTCTGTTCCATTTGATAATGCTTTAAGGTATTAGCAAGATGATCCATTCGATTTGAAATGATTCATCTTAGAACCGGTTATCTGAGAAAGGTTAGTGCAAAAATTTTAAAAAATACATTATCAATTTAAAACTTTTAAACAATTTTTTTGTTTATTTTAATTGAATTTGAATAAAGCAATTTTTCTTTGTTCAAATTCCAGTATTTATAAACTTACATTCTAGTGACCATTTGTAAAGTTCTGGTAACATGTCTGGAATCTCTTTATTTTCATCTCTCATGTCTAAAATTCTTATCGTTAGGTCCCTTGAAACATCTTGCATTGAATCCAAGTAAGCTCTGATAGCTGCCGGTTTCAGTAAATGTTTCTGGGTTTTTGTCCTTAAGTCTTGCCACTCTTTTCCTTGTCTGAAGTAAAAACAAGTATTATAAAAAAAAATTTTAAAGTCAATTCCTACTTTAATAATTAATAGTTTTCGAAATATAATGAAAAATCTACTGCGCATGCGCAAAGATATGGCTAAAATATGGGGATGCTTCGATGATCCCATGGGCCATCCATATACCCAAGAACCAAGTCTGTAATGTTAATAGTTTTCGAGATATAATGAAAAATGTACTGCGCATGCGCAAAGATATGGCTAAAATATGGGGGTGCTTCGATGATCCCATGGGCCATCCATATATCCAAGAACCAAGTCTGTAATGTTAATAGTTTTCGAGATATAATGAAAAACGTACTGCGCGTGCGTCATGCAAAATATGAAATGACAGACAAACAGACAGACAGACAGACACACAAGAAAGGGAATTAATATTGCATCGTCATCCAGTTCTGAGCTATGTTTAAAGTTTCAAGTCTCCGGCTCATCGGGAAGTTAATTTAAAATCGATTGCAAATTTTGAACAAGATATATAAATATAGGGAGAGTGTGAACTAATAGTAGGAATTGAAAAAGAGAATGCGTTAGCACCAGAAGGGGAAAATTATGCTTAGTTATTATTTATGGTATTATAAAAAGGCTTTTGTGATATTTCATTCAAAGTTTTGAAACAGTTCACACGAGTTTACCTCTTCCGAAAGAATGAGTCTTTTTGTAAAGTTAAAAGCCAAGTTAAACACGTAATGGAGTCGATGCGCATGACGTGACAGTCATATGACAAATGTAATTACGCATGTCAACTAACATCAAACTTCACGCTGTGATATGGCGTCTAATCCTTTTTATCTTGAGAGATGTGCAATCGATTCCAAAATACACAGCTCATTTGACGTGAATATGAATTGTCTCCATTCTTATTTATTTTTGTACTGGAGGGAAACTTACAACTTTTGTAACATTAATATCCACGCTTTAAGGAAATTTCTTCTATTCTCTGTGGAGATTATAAGTTTCGGAAGTCAAGTTTCGTCTTACCAGGCACAACTGTTTCTAGTGCATTTGCCTACATTTTTTTCCTCTTAAGATGTTTTAATAAATTTGAAAAAAGTTAAGTGTGAATTTTTTATTGTACCATTTCATAGGTGATCGGTAATGTGAAGATTTCCGACTCAGAACGGTAGATTTAACGTTCGCTAGGTCCACATGCTGGACAGATCTTCGGCGGAATCGTGGCTCGAATATATGATCTTCTGACCCTGAAGTTGAGACTCTACCACCTGGCCCACATGCAAAATGCAGAGGAATCGTATCCCGAGTCAGCGATTTTCTGACTCTGAAATAGAAATTTTACCACCAAGATGGGGTGGTCACTCGACCAATTTCAGATAAACACTGGGTAAACTTCGGACATTTATTGAAACCCTAATCTTGAATTTTAAAAAAATAAGCTTTTCCCTTGTTCCGCTATATTCCATTTACTCCACAAAAGTATATTACATAAGAATGAACAGATCTTAATAAGTGTGGTGTTTGCTGTTTAATTTTCTCATTCGTAATAACCGACTTTGCACTATTTATTCTCAGTATATTTCCAGATACCTTCTAGGGATAATTTTTTATCGAACAATCTATTCAACTTAAAGTAGAGTAATTCATGAAAAGTTACAACCAATCACAACTTGATTGAATTCAATTATTGATTGTTATGTCAGATATTGAAACTATTTTTACTGTTTTTTCTATGAATTAAAATAAATATTGCCTCCAGGGTGTCAGTAATTGTCTTGTCTACCCTTGTTACATAACTTGCATTTCATATATACACTTGAAAAGTTAAACTTTCTTACTCAACCAAGAGGCCCGACGTTTTGAACCACTCTTTTCTGGAATCTCTGTAAGCCTTGAGTGTGCTGAATTCGATCCTGTGTGGGTAGACTCCTTCGTTTCTCAACAGCTCCTGCAAGTCCTCAGCTCGGAAGCACATCACAGCATCTATTGGTCCAAGTTTTTCTCGTATGATGTCCCCGAGACGCTGGCGCTTATCTCGATTCATTTCATGTTGTCGGTCAGAGTCATAGCGACCTGTGGGATATAACATAAATAATCTTTTTCCTGTTATTTCCCATTCAGGGTTATGAGCTTGAGAAGAGAGTCGGATTTGACCTTTTAAAATTTGGAATCCAATTGATCAAATTTGTAGTATAATTAAAGGATAAAAAGTGATACAAAAAAAATTTTAAGTCAATTCCCACTTAGGTGATTCGAGATATAATGAAAAATGTACTGCGCATGCGCAAAGATATGGCTAAAATATGGGGGTGCTTTGATGATCCCATGGGCCATACATATACCCAAGAACCAAGTCTGTAATGTTAATAGTTTTCGAGATATAATGAAAAACGTACTGCGCATACGTCATGCAAAATATGGAATGACAGACAGACAAGAAAGCGAATTAATATTGCATCGTCATCTAGTTCTGAGCTATGTTTAAAGTTTCAAGTTTCCAGCTCAACGGGAAGTTAGTTTAAAAACGATTGCAAAATTTGAACAAGATATATAAATAAATGTATGTATATATAGGGAGAGTGTGAACTAATAGTAGGAATTGAAAAAAAAATAATGTTTTTTAAAAAATGTTGTTGATAAATAATCTTTTTACTGTTATTTCCCATTGAGGGTGATGAACTTGAGAAGTGAGTCGGATTTAACTTTTTAAAATTTGGAATACAATTGATTAAATTTGTACTATAATAAAAGGATAAAGAAGAGTAATGTTTTTTTAGAAATGTTATTGATAAATAATCTTTTTCCTGTTATTTCCCATTGAGGGTTATGAACTTGAG
>BGPR01000407.1:133909-147173 GCA_013235015.1 Araneus ventricosus
AAATAATCTTTTTCCTGTTATTTCCCATTGAGGGTTATGAACTTGAGAAGTGAGTCGGATTTAACTTTTTAAAATTTGGAATCCAATTGATTAAATTTGTAGTATAATAAAAGGATAAAAAAGAATAATGTTTTTTAAAAATGTTGTTGAAAATAATCTTTTTTCTGTTATTTCCCATTGAGGGTTATGAACTTGAGAAGTGAGTCCGAATTAACTTTTAAAAATTTGGAATCCAATTGATTAAATTTGTAGTATAATAAAAGAATAAAAAAGAATAGTGTTTTTTAGAAATGTTATTGAGAAATGATCTGTTTCCTGTTATTTCCTATTGAGGGTTATGAACTTGAGGAGCGAGTCGGATTTTACTTTTAAAAATTTGGAATCCAATTGATTAAATTTGTAGTATAATAAAAGGATAAAAAAGAATATTTTTTTGAAAAATGTTGTTTAAAAAATGGTATAAATGTTTTAAAATTGTTACGAAAGTGGTACTTTGTTCGCCTACCAGCGGTCTAGTGATTACGGGTTCAGTTCTTTGGCTTGGTTCTTAAACGGTATCATTCAAAAATTCTCGCTGTGGTCTGGCAGGCTTCTGAAAGTTTTTCTTTTTTACTCCAAGCAAGATAAAAATTCAGGCTAACTTTTCCTTAAAATGCTCCAGGATATCAAATTACTCCATTTACTGGAGACAAATTAGCCTGCAACCTAAATGTTTTATCAGGGACTTGGTTAGATATGCTAGACCGAGTGGGATTAAAACCACCACATACTTTGATTTCATTTAGAGTGGTAAAATTCTGCTGGATTGATATAATTCCATATTCACAAACTTTCCCTTCAGTCCTGGTGTCCGATATACTGGACATCAACTTTGATCTGCTCCGATTAATTCAATAACCGATGAGAAATTACATGCTGTTTTTTTTTTATTTGATTCTCTACTTTCTTCTTATTATAATCTTTGCAAGACATTTTTTCGTTTCGGGAATGGAAACATTTCATTTATTTAGTTTTTCCAAAACAACTCCAGAAAGTCTCCGTTTTTCGCAAAATGGAGTCCTGTGATGAATTCTGTCCTTCGAGTAATTTCTTGTATTTAATCCTTTTTTATATCATTTAAAATGCCTGTGCAACACTTTATTATACTTTGGAGATCATTTTATTATGGAATTTGTATGGTTATTCATCTTTTTCTAGTTGAAATATCCGGTTTTGTACGGATGCCGGACATCAGATAACTTTTTTAATTTTTCACCTAGAAGCTTGAAATTTTATTTATGAGATTCCCTCTGCATTAGTACGCAGTACACCAAAGGAAAAGAGTCTCACTTCATTATTTCTTAATTCAGACTGAAGGGGAAAATTTGTTCAGTCTAGATTAAAATTTGATATTAGTGTACTAGTATAATAATTTGAGTTTTATTGCCAAACAATTTTCATAAAATGAATTATATAAGAATGTTATACCAATATGAAAACCATTACTACCATAGAAAGATAAAATATCGAACGTTTTATTTTAATCACTGTATATATTCTTAATATTCATTATTTTCCGTTTTTAATAATTATTCACTTTTTTGGTGCGGTCGCTAAGTGAATGGTGCCAAAGATTTGTTTTCGTTGGATTAGATGTGGAAATTTTGGAGTAAAGATATCGGAATGGCTATTGAGCAATGAGTCCATTGAGATATTTTAACCCTTTCAGCTGGAGTTAATTTCTAAATCACACCATTCAGAGTTTTTTTTAGGCGGGCGGTGGTCTTATAGTGGTCTGTTAATGAAAATGTGTTTTCTAATGACAACAGATGGCAGTATGAGTTCTAGTCTTCTGCTTTATGGACATTTACACGAATTAATTTCATTTTCATGATGAAAAATAAGTAGATTATGGCCCTGAAAGGGTTAAATCAGTAGTAATTCCAAGAAATAAAGATGTTTCAGCTTACTTTATTAAATCATTTGAAAGGACACGAGTTATATATTTAATTGTAGTGCATATTTTTTTCCTGTAGAATAATGAGATTGATCCTAATGTTTAGAAGCTGCCTTCTTTTATTGTTTTAGTTTTAAATTTTGGATTTTTAATTAAAATGTCTCTACTAATAATAAAGGAGAATGTGTGTGTGTTTGTGCGTCTATCTCTCTCTGTGTGTGTTGGTGCTCTACAGGCCAGACCTAGACAAATCTCCTAGAGCTAGGAGATTTGGCGCAAACATACTTTGTGGGGTGGGAATGTGCACCTCGAAGACCTTTTTCGAAATTTCAATTAGAATTTTAATCAATTAAAGATTAAGCGAAATTTTGGCGTTTTTCCTTAATAACTTTCGAAAACATTACAGCACAAAAATTCTTTTTACACCATCTGAAAGCTCAAAAAATTACCTTTTCAATTATAACAATTTTGTCGTACGATTTTTCTCTAATTTTAATACATTTTAAATATATTTTTTGGCATAACTTACAACAATACTTTTCATTGTTGCAACGCAATTCAAACCGGTTTCATTGTTTAAACAAATACTTATTTGCGTGTTTCTCTTCCATTTTTGAAAGTTAAGGTAATATCTTAATGTTAAATTATATGTTTTAATTAGCGTATTTTCATCCAACTCACATGTTAAATGTGACGCAACATTTTAAAATTAAAATCAAATGCATATTTTGCAAGAGGAATAAGAGAGTGAAGTTGATGCCGACAACGGGCAATTGTATGCTGCATAACACAGACAGTTACTCGACTCCATTTGGGACGTTCATGCAGACAACGAACAGAATAGATGCAAGGCTACTGAAAGAACATGGGTTAAATGTTTATCAAAATTTGAAATTTAAAATTACTTTGTTAAGGGAACCATGAATATCTATTTATACATAAGAGATTCGGCTAAAATTAAATTCCCGACGAAGAAGATGGTCGCCGAAGGTGGCTGGTAAGTAATAATTGATAAATTAAAAAAAATTACTAAAACAGAATTACTACAAACTTTATTTGCTTTTCTCACAGCATGAATTTGATAGCCTATTCTAGACTTGGGCAAGAGAATTTATATGACTATTATAAGATTTTAGCATTGAAAATCTTTTCTCTAGAAAACTTATGCGAATGCAAGCATTCTAAAAGGAATATGAAATGATAGAAAAAAAAATTGCGCAAATTTCTCATTTTCTTAAGTAATTCAACTACTTGCAATTAATTGAGTATCTCGAGTTGTATAATTCTGAATTTGAGTATATCGAATTTCTTTTTTATGGAGGGCTAGACAATTTGTTTACTGCGGCAAATATACACAGGGTTCCCACTTATATCCGTTACACCCACCTTAACTTCTAAACGGTGACAGCTTAGGCCATAAAGTGGTATCTACGTATAGTAAAAAGGCTATACGCTACTCGATGAGACAACTTATAACGCCATCTATCGGCGAATTTTGGAATTATCGGTCATATCTCGTAAACGGTGAAAGATACGAGAAAAAAGTCAATTAGAAAGTTGTAGAGCACACTCGATTTAGTTCGAAAAGATACGTTGTGCACATTAATTCTCAAAACAGAATGCAAAAAATGAACATTTGCTTGGTTACGATTTCGAAAATTGTCATGCCATAAAGAGTGGAAGAAAGAAACCGAGACACACGTCGCTGTCTTCTGGATCATTTATTTATATTGCTCAAAATACTCTCCGTTGGCCACTATACACATTTGCACTCTGGACTGGATTTCTTACTGCACATTGTGCAACATGGAAAGTGTTACGGAGGCTTAAACAACAGTAATGCGTCGTCGAAGATCCTGCAATGTTGGCGGAAAGGCCCATACACCTGCTGTTTGAGTTATTCCCACAGGAAAAGTATAATGGGGTAATTTCCCCCCAAAAAATAACCTTTTCTCCTTTTGTTCATGTCTTGTGATGTCACAATTTTGGAAAATGCGAACAAACAAATATTCATTTTTTTACATTCTGGTTTGAGTATTAATGCGCTCAAGGTATCTTTTCGTACTAAATCAAGAGTTTTCCACAACTTTTTAATTGACTTTTTTCTCGTATCTTCCACCGTTTAAGAGATAGGACTGCTAATTCCAAAATTTGCAGATAGATGGCGTTGTAAGTTGTCTCACCGAGTAGCGCATAGCCTTTTTACTATACCTAGACACCAACTTTATGGCCTAAGCTATCACCGTTTAGAAGTTAAGGGGGTGTAACGAATATAAGTGGGAACCCTGTATATTCATTAACGTATTGGAATCTATATTCTTCATCATAGACAATTTTTTAAAAGTAGAATATGAAAATTGCGATTACCTATAAGAGGCATAGACATCCAAACCGTGCCGATGATAGGAAGGATGAGATCACTTGGAATTTCGTTAAAGGGTTTCGCCTCTTCCATTGCGATGGTACTGCTGTATCGGACGCAACTTGCCAAAATGCTTTTCTTGAATCTCCCATTTTTGATCGGAGAAATATCTTTCATCAGGCTCCTTGCCAAAGCAGTACCGATGGAACAATTCAGCCGCATGTTGAAGTAGTTCCCTAGAAGTATTTGAGTGTGAATTATTATTATTTTTTTCATCCTTCCGTACATAAGTACAGAAAGCTTTTGTGCATGGTCATGTCAGGCATTTTTCTTGGTTATTATGCTATCGAAGTGAAAGCGAAGCTGTTTGGAAGCTGTAAGTTCAAATGGAATAAAGAAATAAGTAAACATTAAAAAATAGGAATTATATTAAAATTAAAATAACCTGTTATCATCCTGTGTATTATTTCTGTTTTCAACAATCCTTTTTCTCAACTACTGCTAAACCCTCAACAATGAATAAGGTACCAATGGTTAGAATTTTTTACCGACTTCAAAAATAGCATGCTGACTTTGTATTGTTTGCATTGTTTGTTTCAAAATTTAAGTTAAAAGAAAAATTCTCATTTCGTCCAACTTAATCGAACTCAAGTGACAAGTGCAGGAAACACTATTGATACATGTATTTGCTCAACATATTTCAGTAATAGTCAAAATGTTATAATCGTTATGATGCGCGCTGTTCGGATCGTGTCCGTTTTGATTAAAATCAAGTCGCGAGCTGTGTTGTTTGTATTCAATGTTTGTTTATTAGATAATTATGCTTCTATAATGATTTTGTTTGACCTTCTCAAAGTTTAATAAAATTTCTATTTATTTATTCGGATATTTCTCGAAAGTTCTTTGGCTATTATAAAGTGTTTCACGGGGAAGAAAACTCAGTTCAGTGTCTGTCTCTTTATTCTTTAAAAAAGTTAAGTCTCAGTTTTAAAGAGCATTAATATTTAGAATTTTTCTTCGCGGAAATATATACTATTTGATTGCTTATAATTTTAAAGTCATGCCGAGAAAAAGGACTCTTGAAGGTCTGAATGAGAGAATTCGCTCCAAAAGACAGCCAGGAAACCTGATTCTTGGCCAAAGACAGCAAGAGATGTTCATGAGAAACTCTGGAGAAGCCTCTCGCCTCAGGAGAGTCGATCAACTACAATCAGACCAGATAATGGCAGCAGAAACTCAACACCATCTACAACCAGCACATCTTCACTACTGCAACGGTTGAAAATAGATATTGTTAGAAAGCTGGTGCATGACAAGCATCTAATGGCTTACTGATGCACTAGGTTTTTGCAATGCAAGGTGTTGTGACAAAACATTCTGTTCATCCCATGGTCAAAATTTGCAAATATTTTGGTGCAAAACTGTTTTCTTTTGTCATTTCCTTGCTGTCACTAGGGCAAGATGTTGTTTGTGATGAACTTAAATTTTGCTTGAGCGTAATGACAAAGCAACTAAAAACTATTTAGACAACATTCGTCAATTTAATAGTGCTTTAGCTATGGTCTCTTTTCAAGTAAATTCATTTCATGTTCCAGGCCCCTGCCCATTTTGTTTTAAAATTCATAGACAAATGCATATCACAATCGGTGACTAGCAGGCACCTACAGGTCATGTTGCACGCTAAGTTGGGTTATTTATTAAGGATTCTAATGAGGCTTTAGAGTAACGACGGAAATATTGTCAATCCACCCTGTGACCCTGAAATAATGGTCATGTAGCAGACGATGTTGGTGCATCATAATCTTAAAATCAGAAATATTCAAATTTGTCAAACTTCACATGGCGTGAATACTCAAGATGTACAATTACAATATACAGCAGAAAATTCCTATGATCCGAGGAAGTATTAAAAGAGCCGGATTATGCCCAAAAAATGCTGTATTTACCCATGGACCTATATGTAGTCTATATGTATTTACCCTATATGTAGTCTTTTTAAGAGTCAATATATCTAACAATGCTTTGATGACAGCAAAAAAATAATAATCAAGATGATTGCATTCTGTTGACGACGATAACAACGACGATTTTATTATTAATAAAAAGTTTTCTTTTTTTATCAGTGGAACTTCATCTACTTGAAGAAACCGGTTTTTTAAAAAATGATTAATTAAACTATAATTTGCCTATATTTCGAATGAAAACACTCTGGATCCAATAAATAGAATTCTCCGGATAAAAGGATGGACAAAGTTCTCATTTTGAAAGCTTCAAATCTTACTTTCATTAGAAATTTATTTATCGTGATAAGATAATCGCTTATCGTGATAAGATAAAAGTGTTTTCAACCAAGCAGAAATCTGCCTTTCCTGCAACCGGGAAATTTATTTTGGAATGGGAAAACAACTTCCTACTCTAATAACGACCTATCTTCGGGTTACCAACAGGCTTTTCTTGTAAGGGCAGTTTTATTCAAAATTACATTACCAGAACTTCCTTATATTTTTTATGATACATTTAGTTAAGAGGTAAATCCACATTGTGCAGTAAAATATCAGATATTTCTAACAAATAGTAGGAAAAATTTAAGGAATTAATGTAAAAAAATAAAGAATAAATTTAACTAAAACAATATTTAAAAATACGCTTTTATAAGTTTATTTTTTATTAACGTATTTTTTTCACTATAATGTGAGTGATAATATGTTGACAACTATATAACTTAGGCTTAATGATTACAAACTTCTTTGGATTACAACATCTTAATTTATATCTTTTAGAAAATAATGAGTCATATTTAATGACAGATAAAACAAATAATTGCAAACAATTTGTGCATTTTAAATAAATATAGATACCATATTGGAAGAAATTGCTTTACAAAATTCAAGACAAAAATTTGTAAAACATGACTTTCATTTATAAATAGGGCAGTGTTCAACACCTTTATTTGAGTCATTAAACGAAATCTCAATGACTCTTTAGGGAAGGAACTTCATAATTATGCAACATTTGTCCAACAAGACGTTGATAATAAAATCTTTACAAAAAAAGTGAGAAAGGAACCATTATGCTCACTAAATGTAGCGCTAGCTACATTTGGTGAGCCAATCGAATCAACATTTTAGAACCATACCCATCTCTAAATTTTCCTTATTTATGTTTTCTGTTTTCCATATAGTTTATATCATATGAATTAAAAGTCATATGCACATACACTAAATATACATTTTATTAAAACTGATAGTTCTCTAGACATAGACCTCGAGCCACCTCCTTCCCTCCAAAAAAGAGAAGAAAACTGCTGCCAAGGCTGATTTTCATCGCTGTGGTTTAAAGGTTTAGCCTATGTTGTCATTCGTTTAGAAGATAATAGTGTTTCTAGGGACACCCGACATCATAATTTGTTTCTATAGGAGGTACCTTGTATGTCCGCACACATACACTTTCTTGCAAAGTTATGTTTACAATCTTAAACCAATCATTGCACAATATTGCACACCCATATTATGTGCAAATTTTACTTCTTGTATTTACAAAAATACACTAACTTATTTTTAATCTTCCAACATTTAAACTAACTGTACTTACCTAAAAAAAATTTGGCTGTTCTTAAATGTGGATTATCTCAAGGTTAGCAATCTTGTTCTACTCACAGGTTTAACAGTTTAATCTGGCTGATGTGAAGCAGACGGCTCAGATTGAAGCCGGGATCAATGAGGACGCCTGATAGCTTTTCGGCTCACGAAAGAGCCACGTAAGTACAACAAGAGTCAACTGCTTATCACTTCGAGAAGTTTTCGGCCCTGCTATTTGTGTATCGTGGTTCTCGAATGCTAATTATTTACCCAAGTCCCTGCTTTTATCAGTAATCACAAAATTACAATTAAATGTCTGCTTTCATCAGTATTAGCAAAATTACAATTAAATGTCTGCTTTCATCAGTATTAGCAAAATTACAATTAAATATCAATTCCTAATATCGGATTTTTGGAGGCATTATAAATGGGGCTCCATTTGGCTCGAATCTTTGAAAAAAGCTGAACATAACATGCAACAGAACTATTTAAACGGCCACTATCAAGAAACGGAATAAACCAGTGGGAGTGGCCTCCCCGAAACTTTCTCGTATACTGCTCAAAAATTTGTCATTTCCCCTCCCCCTGCGTGGATAAAAAAAATCCAACCTACTGTAACCCAGAATGCAACGAATATCAGAAGGTTTTTCATTGTAGATTATAGTGATTGTAAAATATTTAGATGAAGATTCATATTCAAAGAGATGTCTATGTATTAAAACTTAGCAATATTTAAGCTTTTCACTCTAGCAAGTTCCCCTAATGCGAGGGCACGAGCGAGCGAAAACAAAACGAATCCATCACAAACTCTGTCTCAAGGACGAAGTGACGTAATCCTTCCGCTTGCTACAAGAGATTGCTACCAGTAAGCATGCGCATGGAGATAAGTTTTGAAACGATTGCTTAACAAGTATGCGATTATACAGACCGACAGACAGTCAACCCTTTGCCGGATTTGGCCCAAAATTTTATACGGACCTACATTCATGATGATAAAACTGTGTACCGAATTTTATCCATCTAGCTATTCAAGTTTTTGAGTTATAGTGTTCGCATGACCGCGGATAGACAGACAGGCAGACTTCCCTTAGACGGATTTTGTTCAAAATTTGACAGAATTCTACAAATTATGTGTCAAGTTCACATACCAAATTTCATCCCCGTAGCTCTGATGGTTTTCGAGTTTTTGTTTTCACAGACAGACACACACACACAGATAGACACTTACACAGACAGACACACACACACAGATAGACACTTACACAGACAGACACACACACACACACAGACAGACAGATATAATTCCAAAATTGTGTTTTTCGGACTCAGGGAGGTCTAAAACGTGGAGATTCATCAAAATTTCGAGTTTGACTATTACAATACATTCTCTTTGTATACTTCGTATACGAGAAAGTAAAAATCAATATCCTTACACATACGCCGTTTTTTTCATGACCTCAAGGAGCCTTCCTGCCAAATTCAAAGAAAATTAAAGAATGTTTTTTTTTCTTTTCGTGAAAGTTTTTTCAGCGATTCTGCCAAACGGTTCATGTTGAGAAAATTTGAAGAAGATAATCTGTTATTTGTATAACGTTTTCTACGCATTTATCAAAACAATTTTCATATTGCAGTGATAAATACCAATCGCATTATTTCAGCAAATATTTCTTCCATCTCCATGTGATTTTGCCTCTGTTAATTCTGTGATAGAAAAAAATTGTTTTCTTGGGAAATAAATCTAGATTCAAATTGTGATTTCCGCTGTCCCTACGAGAAATGATGTCTTTTTTTTATTTTTTAAAGACTGCGATGAAGAGCAGATCTCAAATTTTTTTATTTGGGGGAGAAGTGAGGTCAACTGTTCACAGAACTACTAGTATATTAAAATCGTCTGCTCTATAAATAAATACTAATAATATTTAGCCAGTGGCAATGTTAAGGCCGTTAAAACTCTTCTTTTATTAAGAGTAAATCGATAAATACAAATACGGGCCCTCAGAAAGTAGGCGATGCCTATCGACTGAAAGATCGTATTATGCTGTTGACAAGCGGTGTATAATCAAGGTGTTCCACAGGGATCAAGTGCGGGACCTACTCTATGGCTGCTCATTATTAATGAACTGCTTGAGGAGGCGTCAAATCAATTTGAAGCTAATGAGGGAATAAAAATTCAAGCATATGCGAATGGCATTGTGGTGTTGTTGAAAGAAAAAGCTTCTTATCAATTTGCGAACAAGATCAAACCGATTATGGAATTGATGGAATCTTGGGAGGACCAATCTAAATTGCGCTATAGTACTAACAAATGCAAATACATAATGTTTAAGTGTAGGAAAACTATTACACATTTCCCCGATATCAAGCTATACAATCAAAGGATCGGCTACACAAAGTGTTTGAAATTTCTGGGTTTGTATTTCAACCCAAATTTTCCCTTCACGCCGAACTTGAAAGAGGTTCATGGCAAGATATTTAGTTTCAATGAAAAAGTACATAGAATCGTTCGTGATACTTGGAGATTTCGCTCTGAGATAGTTAAGCATATTTACTTGTCTGTTATAGAGAAAATTATTCTATACGGTGTACAGACGTGGTATAGAGACACAATTAAGATAACGGGTAGACTTATACAGATATAGAGGATCCCATTGTTGGGTATAGCTAAGACGTATAGAACTGTTTCCAATGATGCTGTCCAGGTTCTACCTGGATGCCCACCTTTCGACATTAAGGCGGTGATTGAGAAAAATGAGCTTAATATGACCCAAATATGTAAAACAAAAGAGGAATCTGAGGGATGTAGGAATTTTGACTATCAATGCAGAATTCCGCCGCGGAAGGTAAAAAATGTGAAATGGAAATTCTACGATTTTGACAGGAAATGAAATCTAATTTTTACTAATGGCTCGAAGATTGATGACAAAGTGGGTTCGGCATATGTCTATCTTGCTGACGGCGTGGAATTTGAAAATAAACAATTTATACTAAGCGATGGGGTCACAGTGTTTATAGCTGGAGTTATTGCCATAAATGAAGCCATTGAATATACACTAGCGAAATTTAAGGAATGTAAAAATTATTTCGGACTGTCGGTCTGCCCTCATGGCTTTCAATTCTCCATTAGAAAAGAGACAGATTTCTGATGGATGTAGGAATTTTGACTATCAATGCAGAATTCCGCCCTGGAAGGTAAA
This sequence comes from Araneus ventricosus, assembly GCA_013235015.1. Lineage (NCBI taxonomy): Eukaryota > Metazoa > Arthropoda > Arachnida > Araneae > Araneidae > Araneus > Araneus ventricosus. The sequence goes on from BGPR01000407.1 coordinate 144,980, forward strand.
AATCTGAAATGGAAGTTCTACGATTTTGACTGGAAAGGAAATCTAATTTTTACTGATGGCTCGAAGATTGATGACAAAGTGGGTTCGGCATTTGTCTATTTTGTTGACGGCGTGGAATTTGAAAATAAACAATTTATACTAAACGATGGGGTCACAGTGTTTATGGCTGGAGTTATTGCCATAAAAGAAGAGACATTGAATAGACACACGATCGAAATTTAAGGAATATAAAAAAATATTTCGGACTCTCGGTCTGCCCTCATGGCTTTGAATTCTCCGTGAGAAAAGAGACAGATTTTAAACCATATTAAAGAAAGCATAGATGATAATATTGAGTTACATTGGGTTCGAGCACATCAGGATCAACTGGGTATAGAGCGGGCAGATGAACTTGCTAAGAATGCAACTGTCAAGGATATGATCGATTATCATTGCAATAGATCCTGAGTACAATTACGTAATGAGGCCAAAAGGAATATTATACTCAAATGGCAGGAAAGATGGAACCAATCCCAGAAAGGGCGTTAGACAAAAATGTTTTTTGACAGGGTTAACCTAACAAGAGTTATTGGTAACTTCTACCTAAACCAAATCTGCACCGGTCATGGTTTTCGGAGAATATCAGGGTAGGTTTTTCAAAAGACTTCAACATGTCGTTGTGGTGAAGAAATAGAAACAGTGGAGAATTTAGTCAAGAAATGCAAACTATGGTGCAGATTTCGAGTGAACTGGCCACAAAATTGTCAAATTTAAATATTGTTGAGCTGATGCAGATTTTATCCTGTAGGAGGGATGCTGTCAGAATGGTTGAACAACAACTACCTTTTCGAATCGAGGAATTGGACACTGTTTGAAAACTATTAAGAAAAGAGAAATAGATAACTTTTTTTTCTAGTCTTTGTGTCACTTTTCTACTGATGACGTCTGCAGTCTGCATCGAATTTTGTTTTATTGTGTTTTTAGAGAAAGAATGTACAAATTGTCTTTTGTACCATGCGACCTGGGCGAGGTCGGGGCAATTTCTGCTTACCTATCGAATGAGCGAATTTTGCAGTTTTGAATGAAAAAATCATACTATATGTTTAAAAAATTTTGTTTATGAATTTATTTCATCATTTTGTGTGGTAAAATGTTTTAGTGAGCGAAAACATTTTTCAGAAATATGTAGTAATTTCTGAGATATCGTCAAAAGTTTTTAAGACTCATTTAATATTGGAAGCACCATATTTCAAAATCTTATAACTCTTGAAATTTTCGTCATAATTAAAAAAATTGAGCTGGCTAATTTCATTTTAAGTAATCGATTCAGGGAGAAAAATCGATAGGCGTAATGGAGAAAAAAAATTGTAGTAGTTAATCAACTATGTTTATCTGTTTGGCTAATCAGCTTGTCGATTTGAATAAGGCTATTCATCCATCCATTATAAATACCCGAGCTATAGAAGTGTCTCATTTTCAAAGTTGAGTACTGTATGATAAAGAAAAAACACACTAGTCACACAGTCTAAGCTAAATAAATGATGCAATAATTTTTTTTATCATAACCAAGATTAGCTTCATTGCTGGAGATATTCTCGAATAAAATCTCTGAAAACAATAATAAAAAAACGATAGAGCGAAAACAGTACTATCTAGTTTTGATCTAAAATTGACAAGCTTCCTCCTCCTATTATTATTCAAACTTTTGCAGCTTTCAAATCACGATTAGTATCTTTGTTTGGTTTTTAAAAGGATAAAATATTCATCCTAAATAGAAAATCTCACGGAAATGAAGATTAAAAGAACGATTACTTTTTAACTCGTGAATTGTGTAAAACGGAATAAAAATGAAAAAGAAAAAGCATTTAAAAACTCTTTTTTATGAAAAAAAAAATGGAGTTCAAAGCTAAACTGTAAATGGGAGAAGTGCTGATAGATCAATATTTACTCTAAGCAAATTGGAATTTTATTTACATTTATAACATATTTTTAAATTTTTTATGGATATTTAGGTGTTTTTCTTTATAGGATATTCGTCGCGGTTTGTTGGTTGTTTTCAGCGCCTCACCCTTTTATGAAGCATTTTAAAAACTTTTTTTATGAAAAAATTAGAGTTCAAAGCTAAACTGTAAATGGGAGAAGTGCTGATAGATCAATATTTACTCTAAGCAAATTGGAATTTTATTTACATTTATAACATATTTTTAAATTTTTT
>BGPR01000407.1:167231-188946 GCA_013235015.1 Araneus ventricosus
TTGTGCTGACTATCACTAAATTATACTGACTAACTATCATTAAACTACACTGACTAACTATCACTAAATTATACTGACTATCGCTAAATTATACTGACTAACTATCATTAAATTATACTGAATAACAATCACTAAATAATACAATACTAAATATTCGTTACTGAAATAGCACGCTAAATAATCTCAATCAAATTCCAACTAACCCAAATATCTTTGTGAAATAAGCAAGAAACTTATTCGATTCGCATCTTTTAAATAAATGTACGCATTCTCCATCGCCATCAGAGTCCACTAACAGCATCTTTGCACTCGGAAAACGAACGTACATTAGCGATTCTTTTCCGACACTGAGGAAGCAGACGGGAGTGATAAATTAAATTCATTTTACTACATTACTCCCGCCTATATGAGCGGTACAAAAATGAAAAGTTACTGATACCGTAATTTATAATATTGGAAAACGTCACTTTTCTGAATCTTCACAGTCGCATCCCCCCGTTTCACTTCATTACTCCGGCCCACGCGCCACGGGCTCATTCATTTATGAAAATGATAAAACGGGCTTTAAACATCCACTCCTTAATGCATTTTCATTCAGTTTATGACACGAACGACGCGATTGCTGCTCCAGTGAGACTCTGCCATAACAGCGTGTCCATTAGCGAACCATTAATGCATGGCTCCGTCGATGGATACTTCATTTGTTACAAATCACGCATGGGGGTCTCCTTGTCGTACAAGGACCCCCATGGTCTGGGACCCTGAAACAGGGGACCCCTGGGGACCCTCTAACGAGGCAGGGATGGCTAGAGAGAGAGAGGGCTGTTGCCTTCGTTCGGAGGGGGGTAATGCCGAAGTGGGGATTAGGACATAAAGTAGTGGTGTTTCGGGTGTTATGGACCACGTATTAGATATTTAGGGTTATGTTATTGCCCAAACACGTGCAGCGGTGATTTTTGATGTTTGCTGCTGTTCGGAAGAGTAAATTAGCCATTCTTCTGGAAGGCAGTGTTCTGGACTGTGGGAGAGTGCTGGTGAGAGAGAATATGTTCTGGAGTTCAGATGTTTCTCTGAATTGTTGCATGCGGTTGTTATCAACAGGGAGTTGGGAGAAAGGGTAGCATATCAGAAGGGCATTAGCTACGGACTTAGATATTAGTCAACCATCTCAGAGAGATCTTTAATTAATACACATGTCAAAAATACAATTCGAGATTTCTTCACCCAATTTTGTGGCGATTTTCCTTAAAAATATAACCGTTTAAGCAGAAAAAACACTGGACTTTGAATGTCACGGGATATTCTCCCCCGATGAGCAATATTCCATGACATTCCTTCCATGTTTATTTATCATTCGTTTTTTCGTTCTCCATTTTCTTTTATTTTTCAGTTCTTGTATGTTTAGCATTATTTTACTTTTTTGTCTATTACTATTATTTTGCTTGCCTGTTGCCATAGCTTATTCACAAAAATGGAAATTACCGCATTCTTCTTTGTACTATTCTTTTTTATTATTTGTATTTTATTTCCGCATTTTGTATTATATATGTCTTTATACATCTCCTTTCCCTTTTTTTCTCTTTGTGCGTTTTATATAAAATAAAAAATAATTTGTTCAGCAAATGATAGAAACAAATAGACAAAATATCACAAACAAACGTGAAATAAAATAATAAGATAGTGAAATTTCAAAACTATTCTACTGCCTTAAATGTTTAAGACAGTTTTCATTTTACCCTTCTATTTAATTTTTATAATAAAATATAGAGGAAAAAACCAAAAATTATCATGGCATCTTTTCTGTAGACTGATATATCTCTTTTCGTTTCTTTTAAAGCCATGTACTCCTAAATTCAATTCGTGCGACGATGTATTCAAGCTACAAATGTATCTGCGTAACTAATTTAACATCTAATTGCACATCATCTTAAGCCGTGACGTGTCATTACGTCTTTTTTCGTCTTGCAAAATGCGCAATGGATTCAAAGAAACACCGCGGCGCATTCGACGTTTAATACGTCAGCATGAATTGACTCTATACTCAAATCAAAGTTGTCAGAACTTCGGGGTGAACTTTGAAACTGGTTTGTAGGGTAATCCAACTTATCCTTTATTATTAAAAGATAGTAATTAATGCATAGCTATAAGAAAGCGTTTTGCTAATTATATTTCATTGTATTGTCCAAAAATATATAGACCATGAATGACTTACGAACTGTATTTAAATACTCTGTGCGGAAGATACTAATTGGGAGCATTTATTTTGGTGCAAGTTTAAAATAATATTGTTAGTGAGCATTGCCTTTCGCTTTCTTAAGTTGAAATACAACGGGGACAAAAATTGTGCAAAATTGCAAGAAAAGTTCATTCTAATTTTGTGCGTGTTAAAGGCAATTTGAACCATAATTGGAATAAAGGCAATTCATGAAAATACAAAATATGGACTTAATTTTTGCTAAATAATTGAAATAAATTTAAACGCGTAAAAAAAGGGGGAACAATAATAATTTTTTAACTTCATGAAGGAGTTAAGAGAGAAATTATTTTTGTTTATCGCTTCAAAAACATTGATTTAAACAACTTTTTTGCGTGATCACTGCAACATTAATGTTTTGCGTTTAAAACGCTAAAATAGACAGAATTAATTACTGAAAATGATAAATTATTGAAGTGAAAAAAATTTAAGGACAAAAAAATAATGAAAGACTTTGGAAAACACTTTCCTGTCAGAAAGTACCCATAATTGGTTGGCTAGAAAGAACGCATTTTAGTTAATTTAGACACTTCAAAAAGCATTTGCTCCTCTCTAGATAATTTTAATGGTATTAAAAATTCGAAAACAAATAAACAAATAAAATAATAATAAAAGGTTTTGAAATTCCTGTTCCTTACTTTAATTTTTATTCATTTTTTGCCAACAGCTTTTGTCTTTTAAAGAAGTAGATTTGTTTTCGTTAAAATTTTAACACATTTTCACAGCTTTGTGACTGTTGATTTAAATTCGGCATTTAAGTGTATATTCGAAGTAACAAATAATGTTTAATACTGCTTAAAAATCCCATTTGTCAAGATTAAATATTAAATGAGAATATCTCTTACTTCTTCGAAACTCATACAAAAGAGGCATTTGACAAGAGAGATGTTTTACCTGTGAAATATTAGCAGATAAAAAAATTAAATTATACATCTTTCTCTGAAAAAAATAATTGTATTTTTATATAAAAAATTAAATTTAAATCGTCAAATTTAACCGCTTAGAGTTATAAATTATACAAATTACTCTTAAAGAATTTTACTAATATTTTGTTATGTGCATCATTATGTGATATACACGTGATCTTCACAGCAGAAAATTTTATTACAGAAATGCATATTTCCTCTATTAGGAAAAAATTAGCTGTCTTGCTAATTTCTTTTTGGAAATATTTGAAAATTGAAGATAATGATTTAATTAAAGATAAATTAAGGGAACGTTTCATAGTTCAAAATTTATTTTGCATTTTACTTCGTCTGCTTTGATTTCCTTCATTGCCAATTTTCCTATAAAACGATTATACCGTGCTGCCATCTGTATTAAGATAATGATGATATATTTATCGATAATTAAATACCGGATTCCTCAACACACACGGCATTCGAATCACGCGATTTAGACTGAATATGCTTGAACAATGCAGAAAAAAAAATTATTGGCAAAAGGCATTTGAATTTCAGTTTAACATAATCAAATAAAAGTGAATTAAAAAAATATATAAATAAATAAATGGAAAAAAATTCAAAATTTTGGAATGTTGTAATTTTGTTTCTGTTTTAGCTTTCAGTTTGAGTTATGCTTAAGAATTTGAAAGTTTAACGATGAGAACTCTGGCATAAATTACATACACGAAAGTAATGAGATAAAGATAGCCCGAACAGGCTGCGTGTCTCGAAGAAATATTTGCTTTAGAAAGAGGAAAGAATGAAAATTTTCAATAAAATAATACGTTTTCTAATTTTAAATGCAAAAAATTATTTCCTACAGAGTTGTTGAATTTGTGACATATGTGTCTTTAGATGGAAAGCTAGATTTGCATTTCAGAGTTTCAACTTAGTGGTAGTTTAGAGGAATTAATCTACTTTGAAATAGCAAGCAAAAAATATATCGTTGAAAAGCAGAAGTATTTTCAGAGCAGTTTTGGCGACGATAGATGCCAGAAAATTCATGTAAGGCAGTTTTAATTAACATATTTAAACCCAATTTAAAACATAATCATTACATCTCGTGAAAATTACAAACACTAAATACAAAATCAATGCAATTTAGATGGAGTTTCCCTATTAAATATCAACGAGAACTTTTACTAAATTCCTCATATATTTAAAAAGAAAGGAGAAATACATTTGATTTATTTCATTTTTAAGACGATTACTCTCTATAAACAAAGATATTAATCTTTATGCCTCACAATTAATAGCATAAACAATTCTAAGTTTAAGCCTCAGTTAAACCGTAATAATCCTCTCCAAAATACTAGTAATTTTTTGATACTTATTGGAACAGTCATTCTTCCAGAATACTATCTTGGAGTGTTCAAGCAACCTTGCATTAGCAATCTGGGGAATACGTAAGTTATGAGTTCAGTAATACGCATAGACACATGATGATGAGCGTTAGATGTCAGAATATTGAATGCTCGTACAAAATACTATTAGGTTTGAAAAATAATGATCCTGAACGGCTCTGGCACTCTTTTAAAATTGAAATGAATGTTATAGATACATATTTCTAACACAAGCAACCTTTCATTAGCAATCTGAGGAATACGTAAGTTATGAGTTCAGTAATACGCATAGACACATGAAGATGAGCGTTAGATGTCAGAATATTGAATGCTCGTACAAAATACTATTAGGTTTGAATATTAATGATCCTGAACGGCTCTGGCACTCTTTTAAAATTGAAATGAATGTTATAGATACATATTTCTAACACAAGCAACCTTTCATTAGCAATCTGAGGAATACGTAAGTTATGAGTTCAGTAATACGCATAGACACATGAAGATGAGCGTTAGATGTCAGAATATTGAATGCTCGTACAAAATAGTATTAGGTTTGAATAATAATGATCCTGAACGGCTCTGGCACTCTTTTAAAATTTAAATGAATGTTATAGATACATATTTCTAACACAAGCAACCTTTCATTAGCAATCTGGGGAATATGTAAGTTATGAGTTCAGTAATACGCATAGACACATGAAGATGAGCGTTAGATGTCAGAATATTGAATGCTCGTATAAAATACTATTAGGTTTGAATATTAATGATCCTGAACGGCTCTGACACTCTTTAGAATTTAAATGAATGTTATAGATACAGTCGACGCTCGTTATAACGACCACACATTATAAAGACCATTTCATTATAACAACCAGTGATAAAATCCCCCCTGTGTTTCACTAAGAACTATGTTATTTTACTTCTGTTATAACGACCGCCCAGTGTCGGCTAATCCCAATACATCGTCCAAATTCAGCCGGTATTTTTCTAAAAAGAACATGTTTCTTAACGTAAATGACCTAAATTATAGTATTGCCAAGCTTCGTAGATGTAGTCTTCAATGTTGCAGGTCAACTTTGACGGGAGAGGGGGGAATTACCACTCACCACAGCGCGGAAATTAGAATAGCCTAAGATAAAAAATGTTTCAAGTGCTATTTATACTTTAAAATGTTTTTTTTTTTTGAAAGGCAAGAAAATACAGAACATTATTTATCATCTTTAACTGTAATGGAAAATTATGTTTGGGAAAAATCACATATGCTGAAAAGACAAACAACCATTTCTGCTCTTTTCTTTAGAAAAGAAATGCTTTGTAAGTATATAACACCCTTTATTTTCTACTTTAAAAATCTGTTTTAGAAATATATTTTTAAATGATACAATTTTATTTTTAATACCAATGATAAAAAATAATTTGACTATTTATTTGGAATCTCTTTAAAAATCGCCTATTTTTACGGAACTGCTGAGCGTCATGAGTACATTTTTTTAATTATATCCACTATAGCGACCACTCGTTATAAAGACCTTTTGCTGTGGGACGAAGAGGGTCGTTATAACGAGCGTCGACTGTATTATTTTTACACCTTATCACCAGCTACTCTTATAAAATAGTTAAAATTCGAAAATAATCAGTGCTCATTTATGACTGAGAAGTATGGTGTGTACAATCTGAATCAATACTATACTGCACGACGTCGCCTGTTGCTTACAATATTTAAAAAAAAAACAATAAAGTCTTTATACGAAATTACCCTTCCATAAGTAATCCAAAAACTGACACTTCCCTATTTATCTCAGATTCACATAATCACGCATCGAAATTTGTTTTAAGGAAAAATGGCTGCTACTGAACTCCGCAGTTGATTGTGCTTTATTTATTTTCCACATTCTAATGGAAAGTTGACTTTTAAATACTGAAGGCTTAAACCACTTTCAAACTTCAACTGAATTCTATATTGATTGGCAAAACCTCACATTTTCACCATTTTACTCTTATAAAATCCAAAGAAATTTTTTTTCTTGCACATACGTTTTTTCCAGATCTGATCTTGATCATACAATAAAAATGATAAAATCGTCGTTATTTAATCATTTAGCCCTTTTCGCAAGCATTTAGCATTTGCTTCTATGCTTGCAGAATTTATTTTCAACAAATACAAATTTAATTATGAGTTGGCCTCGGCGTGGTCAAGTTACTTCCTATTGTGCCAATAGATTAGACGCTAAACCAAGTCTATTAGCAAAAATTTTCTATATTAGATCTATTTGGTGTAAAAATGGGTTTTAAAATCTTGTTTATTGTTATCAGGTCTCCTTTGAGAATCTTTTTTTGAAATATTGCAAGGCCGGGTGTAAATAGTTACAATTGTGAAACTTTAAGAATGGAATAATCACTATTGAATATAGGCCATTAAAAGCAACAGAAATTATTATTTTAAATAAAGATCCCATCATGTTACCATGCATAAAATTACTTCTTCTTCAGTATAATACTGGTATCGGCAAACTGCTGCTCTTTAGGTAAGTGGTACAACCGATACAGAGGAAACGAAATTAAAAATGAGACTATTACAGCTTCATTTATAAAATTTTAAAAAGATATTAACCACACAGTGGAGATTTTGTTTGCTTTGTAGCTGCTGCGAAATTTCGAGTCACTATGACTTTTAATCCTACGCCTTGTATTTTAGCAAATTTCACTGAAATGCACTGTTTAACTATTGAAGGACATTCCTTTCTAAAAACAGTCTTTCACCAATCGCCTGCTTGTTCTCTCGCGCGCGAAAACGCGAATCTTCTGTTGGTGTTCTTGGTGCTCATGGGTCCACATATTTATTTGAGTAATAGTTTTCTAGTGCATTAAGAGTGATCGTTTTCTAACACAAATTTAGGAATCAAGTTAAATATAATAGATACTCTCAAGAGCAAATCTATGAAAATATCGTTTTCCCATTATTTCCCTGTTTCTCGCGACAGCACAAGCATGACCATATACATAAAAACAAATAAATGATTTGTGCATTGCAGAGTTGAAAGTCGCCTTCGTGACTCCAAACGAAAATTTATGAGAGAATGATTTCAGACGCTTTTAGGAAAATCAGAAACGATTCATTACTTGGAAAAAAACTTTATCAGCAGGATTTCAGGCCCTACTTTGTTTTGATCCCTTGCCATAAATATGCCTTCACTTACATCTAAAAGAGACCCTAAGGATTTCGATGATACGCTCTCTCCAAAGTATATCCGTCAACATAGCTATGCAGTTAACCCAGTATCTCCCCTACTAACGTGCCTATCAAGCTACCTATCTAAATAATCCACTAAACCTTTGGGTAGTGTTGAAGTCGAAAACAACAACTAGGCTTCCTTTGCTTGCAGTGGAGACGGTAAGTTGTTTACAGGGCTGGGGAGGCTGTTTACAAAATGCCTGCAAAGTGGTGTTGGCACTTAGGCAAAGCAGGCCCCTAATCTCGTGGTTCGTTTGAATGTCCATTTCTTTCGGAGACAAGCGTCGATAACGTAAGAGAAATGGTATCTGCCGTTGATATCGGGAGTGGGGGACACTTTTATGGACCGTTAAATGAAATCAGACAAGGACGGTCGCGTTGATGCACTCTGCAGGAAGTTTTAGGACTTCCCAAGGAGCCCCCTGGGATTTTCGTCGTTAAAAGGTCTTATCATGTTTGGTTTACCTCTGAACTGTGTCCCTTTTGCGGTCTATCTTGAAAGGAAGGAGAGAGAAGAAATAATTTCAGTTCCTGCGTTATGCAGTGAGGATGGACTACTGTGGTGTTCAGTGGCGAATCCAGGGGAGGGGCTAACGAGCTGCAGAGCGCCCCCCCCCCCCGGCGGGGTAAACCAAAATTCTTGATTTAATTTAAAATCACTACAACTGTTTGATCTTAATTTTCATTTTAAAAGAATAGTAATAAAACCGTGACAACATTGCTTTCTGGCTTGACAGACTCGAAAAGTTTCCTACTTCTCTAGTCATTCCACTTGCACTTGTAGCGTTGGCGCGGTCGAAAACATTTTTTGGCCAGCTATTTCATTGTATTTTTTATTAAATTATCGAAAGTATTGTGGTGTTCTTTATTATTCTTATTGTCAGGAGAGGAAAGCCTGTAAAGTTAAAGTGTTTTGGTTTATATAAGCCATGAGGTTTGACATTCGTCACTACGATACAAAATTTTTATGACCTCAGCCTGGATTCGCCACTGGTGGTGTTCATTGTAAAACTATTAGATTATAATTTCGTTTTCCAAGAAGTCCATCAAGTTTCTTAACAAAATACTGCACGAAGAAGGGGAAGCTATAATTCTTAACCATATGTAACGATTTTGGACTTCACTGCCTCTATTTATTGCAAAACTCCATCAATTCGTAGGTTGGTTGTGATTTTAAGGTACAAAAGTCATACACGGTCAAACTGCGTCAGACATATGAATAAAGGAATTGAAGAACACCCTATAGTGTAGAAAAGTTCTCAGATGATTGACTTAATAATACCGCACCCCCTAGAACATTGTCGCAACTAAAAAAATACATTTCGAATTAAAGTCGCATTAAATAAGCCTGAGAACGATAGAAACAAATGTTCAGAATAACGTACTTTGTGCACTTTAACAGCAAATACCACATATAAATTTGTGACATTGTGAACACAGATAAGTAACATTTCAGCCTACCTCACAATGGGTTAACCCACTGTGAGGTTTTTTGCTGTAGTTACAACAGTGTTCGTTTAGGGGTGAGACATGTAAGGGAAAATAAAAGCTGCTATAGCTTTCGATCCCTGCAAATTCGAAGTAATTACATAGAACATGCAACTCGAATTTTTTAAAAGTATTTTTCAACCCCTACTATTAATTCACACTCTCCCTATATATATTTATATATCTTGTTCAAATTTTCAATCGTTAATACAATACTTTTTATTCATCCACTCAAGTTCAAATACATTTTTAAAAACTTGTAGTGGATGGCACTTGATGTTAATACAGTTTTTTCAAATATTAATTCATTAATTAAATTTAATTAATTAATTTTAGTTTTATGTGGGAGAAAAAAAAATCTGAAGTAAAATTTTTCTTTGTTGACCTAAGTAGGAATTAACTTAAATTTTTTTTTTATATTACTTGTTTTTTTCCCTAGGATATGCAGAAATTCTTGTTTGCTCTAATAAAGTTTTGGCCTCAGAAACATTGTCTTTGTTTCTATTTCTTCACTTAATACTTGATTTGTTTTCTGAGAATCAGCAACAGTCAGGCATTTCAGTTGTCAGATGTACTAAACAAATATTATTTTTTTGCATTAAATAAGTATTTCACAGCTGAAGGTTCAGTTAAGAGATATCTTACAATTAACCTGTATTTTTTTCTGAAAAAAATGTTTATTTTGTTCATCTTACTACCTCTCAAAATTCACCGAAATAATTTCAAGCTGCTTTTTTGTATAATCTAATATTTCATGCAGATATTGTGCAAAATATCTATAAGAAACGTTTTCAACTCACAAAGCACTTATTGTAGTTCGACAATATTGAAAATTTAATATTATATATTTAAAATTTTCCGAACTAGTGATCGCATTAATAAAGTTGAAACTTAATTGTTCTATTCTTCATTTATACTCTAATATATCACTTTTCTTACGTTTTTCCAACGATATTGTCACCATGCATTTCAAAATAATAAAGCTGAGAGCCAAAAGTTGAAGGTCAGTAGCTATTTTGATTGCTTTACGTAGAAGGAAGAAGTCTTTGAAGTCATATTATTTAATCTATTACACGAAAAATTGAGAATAACATAATTTATTGTAAACACAAGTGATAGAAAACAATCTTTCAATGAAATAGATTACTTAAAATTTGTTTTCTTATCACCCAACCACCTGATAAGAACCTCTCGAAGGACTTTTAGCGGAAAACGATCCATTTTTAAGCAGAAGAGAAATTAAATCGCACTTATCACCCGCGTTGAATTCGAGAGTAGATATTTAGTATCTAATCCGCGAATGGTTCAATCTGTCAGCATCGTAGCCGGCGAGCTGAAGATTTTGAAATTAGGATCACATCGGACCCCACTCATTTAAAAGCTCCTTCCTCGAACAATTATTTCTAGATAATATCGTGGTTCGATTTCGGCGAATCTGCGAGTCGCCGCATTACTTTCTCGTTTGTCAGCGGGCAAGTGTGCGATTACGGCCGCATTACTTAGCGATAAATTACGGGTTGTCAGGAGCATTCACATGGTTGTCTTCCATTTTCTAAAACATAAAGCCCGATCGCTCATAGCGGCTCATTGAAAGTGACAGCTCCGGTATAACTTGCAAATTGATACCTTTCCGAGGTGTCACAACTTGCGAGATCTCCTCGCGTTCAACATGCCGGCTATGGCGAGCGCGTTCTTGTTCGAGAGGCCGGCTGGACGGCCTGTGGTCGGGACCCAGGGATCAATTCGTTTAGGTGGGAGGGAAAACCACGACACGCGATACGATCTGGAGCAATCGATGGCCCTTTAATAAGGGTACATGCAAATTGCCTGGAAAATAAGTGGGCTGATACTCTGTAGAAAGTGGATACATTAGTTAGAATATGTATCATTTCGTTGGACAGTTTGCTACTAATATCTCAGGGATCTACCGAGGTGTCTGCCTGATCCAGACGTTGATGATAAATAACATATGCATAACTATACAGTTCGTGAAGATCGATTTCATGGTATAGGGGATTCATATATTTTGGAAACTGAAGGATCCCTTTCTTAATTAACTCTTGATATGTATACCGTGCGCATCAAATGCGTTTTAATCAAGAATTAAGCAAATGAGAAAATCTGTAATGAATCGAACAAAATATACAATGTATCACTTATCTTTTAAGAAGCACGTATTTATAAATTTCACTGGAAGTTCATTTATGAATAAAGACGTAATCTCTACTAATAATAGAGGAGAATGTGTGTGTGTGTCTATGTCCATGTGTCTGTGTGTTGGTCCTCTACAAGGCAGACCGTTAGACTTGGAGCTATGAGATTTAGCACAAAGATACTTTGAAGGGTGGGAATGTGCAACTTTTTTTGAAATTTTAATTAATTAAAAATTAGGCGAAATTTCGGCGTTTTTCCTTAATAATTTCCGAAAATATTACAGCGCACAAAATATTTTTACACCATCTGAAAGTGCAAAAGATTACCTCTCATATGATATCAATTAAATTTCCTTACAATGTTTTCTCGAATTTTAATAAATTTTAAGAAATATTTTTTGGCATAATTTGCAACAATACTTTTCATTGTTGCAACGGAACTCAAACCGTTTTCAGTGTTTAAACAAATATTTAATTGCATATTTTTCTTTCAGTGTTGTACTCTGAGATAGGATCCTAATACATTTTACTTTCATATTTTATTTCATCAGGAGTATTGTGAAATCTTTAAACCAAGCCATACGAGATATTGTTTTGCTTATACATTAAGAAATATATCTATTAAGTTGAAAGGCTATGGTTGCTATGCTTTCATTATTTTCTCAGCATGTTTTAATCCAGCTAACATGTCACTGGGCATAAAATGTGCTGCGTCATTTTAATGTCGAAATCAAATGTATATTTTACAAGAGGAATAAGAAAGTGAAGATAGTGCCGAGACAACGTGGAATAAGAGGTTACATGACATGGTCAGTTATTTGACTCCATTAGGAACATTTATGTAGACAATGAACAGAAGAGGTCCGAGGTCACTAATGGAACACATGCACACAGGCAGACAGAGAGACTTTAGCTTGACAAATTTCGTTCAAAATTTGATATACAACTACAATTTTAGTGTAGAGATCACATACAAAATTTAATTCTTCTTGCACCTTGTGTTTCTGACTTATTGTTTTCACAGACAGAATTCCAAATATGATTTGTTCTGGCTCACGGAGGTCTTAAAGGTGAAGATTCCACGAAATCTCGAGATCGAATTTTCTATGATACGTTTACAATGCGTTCTCCTTCTACACTTCATATACGGAAAAGTAATAAAGATGTAAAGCTCAATTTTTTGCGTAGTTTTAAATATAGAACATAATCTGATTTACTAAATTGTCTTGAGAATTGTTGAGTATCTTTGTTTCTGTTAAGTAGCAAACGATTCTACTTTAAGAATAAAAATAAAAGAAAATGCTCATAATAATGTCCTTATATATTTTACAAACAATGTCAACGTAATGTCACAATTTGTCACGTATATATTACAGTTATTACATTATTTTACTTTTGTTTCCATTAAAACTTAATGTATTTCTACATTTCATATGTCATCTCGTGTGTAAAACAATAGGCCATTCAATCTGAGAAAAAAGAAGTAATTACATTTAGACAGTTTTCCTCAACTTTGATTATCTCAGTTATTGCTAATAAAAAACTTATATTCCATAACAAATTGAATACAACAATCGAGAAAATTGCTTGTAGCTCATTTAACTTCGATAAAGTCATTTTTATTTTAATATTATTTTCCATAATTTAACCTCAGTTAAATCAACCTCTTTTAAAATACGCTAGTCTAGACGGATAGATGTTGAAATTACAAAAAAAAATCTGTTTAAAATCTGTTTTCATATCAAGGAAATATTTGCACAGAAAAACAAAAATAAGATGGTTAAAACGAATTTATTGATAATAGTTTTCTTGCGTACAGAAAATGAATTTTAGAACGTTAACGGTCGTTGGAAAAATAAACAAAACTTTAATCTAAATAAAATAAGTTGAATATTAATGAAAGATTATGAAAAAAACATTATATTAATCACTTTCTATATCCAGTTCCTTAAAAATCTCGGTAGGAGATAAATAAAAGACGGAGAAACATTTGTCCGAAAAACGTAGCAAGATTATTTTCAGGAAACGTATACTTCTTTTGAGAAAAGAAACCCTGAATTTTTGTCGGATATCTATCGAAATAGCGTCCATAGTTATTGATTTCGTAGGGGATAGAAAAATATAGGATATTCCTAAGATTTGGTTACAATATAGCCAACTCATTAACTGCGCGTAACATCTTCAACATCCAATATATCAAAGTGCATGTTGCCCTATTCTATGCTGAGCTGTCACGTTCTTTTACCTCCCGCAAAATGTGCATTGAATTCCAAAATTTAGGGGAGTCAGTTCATATCCACATTATACACGCCACTTCATATATATGTAAAAAAACACTGTGCAAATTTGTATTTGAAATCATTTGCACATCTTGTAAGAGTGAGTGAGGCGCAGCATGAGAGTGAGGCGGAACAGCAGGAGGAGGAGGAGACACAGCATGAGAGTGAGGCACTGCATGAGTAAGAACTCCATAAAAACCCTATCTACACCTATTAACTGTTTGTTATTCTAATGCAATATTTTTGAGACCTGGGAATTACGAAGTTTTTTGCTGAGACTTTGACTTTTAACTATGCGAGTATAAGTTCTCTTTTGTTTTCAAATTTAAATTTAAAATCATTTGTACATCTTGTAGGAGGAGAATGGACGTGATGAAATCGCATAACTTAAAACAATGTGCTAGATAATATGCGTACGTATCTTGTGACTGTAAAGTCAAGCGAATTGACTCCGTTGCTTTTACCTGTTTAACGCGTATAACATGAGTATGAACTCCTTTAACCACTTAACTGAATAGTTTTCTTTGCTATCTAATAAGATGACCCCTCCTGTTTTGGAAAGGGGCTGTCGTTTTCATTCATCTAAGAAGGCATAGGATACTTAAGATGCTTATGGATCCTACATATTCTTTGTGTCAAATTATAAACCTAATTAATGATTCAATTTTAGTTTATAAGACTAAAATTTCGATAATTCGATGCACGAGTATTCTCTGGCTGTTAAGTTAAGCGGTTAAACCCCTATCGAATTGTTAACTGTTTGTGACTTCATTGCAATATTTTTCTAAGATCATTCTTTTTTTTTGCTAGAACCTTTTAATATTTAAGTTCTCTTTTGTCGACACTGCATTTGTAAAAAGTGCATTTTATTTGGAAAGAATAAGTGCTGTGACATATTTTATCTGTACTTCAGAGCAACTTGGTTCACTTCGCAAAGAGGTTTTTTGCTGGAAGAGCACTCTGGAATGCAGCTCTTAAACTAAATCCTATAATGCTCCGTTTCTAATAGCAGTCCTCTCTGCTAAAACCCATTTCGTCAAACTGTCAGTCCGCTTTATCGATCGCTTTGAATGGACGGAATCGCAGCTCTTAGCAGTCTTCCTTATCCCAAAGTTTAAACAAAATTTAAAGCTTATTTTCTTTCCTGGAATTGTGAGGAAGCTTTTTTATTCCAGTACAGATGTTAGTGGAAAAGAACAGAATAAATTAACCTACGCATATCATAAATTTCTGCTCGATTTAAAAGTAACTGTATTCTGTTACTACTAATATTGATAAAAATAATTAAATGAAAGAAGATGAAATCTTGATGTATCTAGAGTGTTTTGTTATCTTTAGAAATTTTTACTATATAAATTTAACTGAAAAAATTACTTATTTTTTAACAATGTCTGTTGATCCGGGACTTTACTAGAGGAAAAAAATAAATTTTGGAGTTATATTAAATTTCGGCGTGGTTATAAAAATAGTCGTTAGAATTGATTAAAATAAATTCTTTTGTTATTTAAAATTAAAATATAGTTGTCTGAAAACTAAAATCTACCACTGTAATGTCACAAAAAATGTTTAAAATTAGCAAAAATTTTTTTGTATTATGTTTTATGCCGACATTTTTTAGTTTGGATTCTTATGTCCGTTTTCAAACTACATGAGCATGATTTTGATGTGGTCAGATGACGAGGGAAGTCCAGGACCAACACACCCCATTTCAAACGATTTACACCAGAGGAGGACGATGTGACTCTGGACAATGGTTTTAACATACGTCCGCACGTAAAGTCAAAATCTTCTGTGAAATCGGGTCTCGAATCCACGGCCGTCGGCCAAGAGCATAGGCAGATAAGAGGCAACCGCAGTCCCTATTTTATGGCAGAGAAGCCAGCGCTTTGTCTACCAATGCGGTACACGAAGCACCACACTGGAATTCCATACCCAAATGATTGAAAGAACTGAAAGAAAAGAGCTCACCCATTATAAGCGAAGGTTTGGCAAATACACAATAATTCTAGAAAAATTAGGATTTTAAGTTAAATACTAACCCAATAAATTTCTGAAGGCAAAATTAGTTACAAGTTTTATCCTTTCTATAACATATGATTTCAAATTTCTATCTTTCTAATTTGCACACGAATCTATGGACGTGACTCTTCATGTGACCTAAACAGTGGGCATCGCAAAATATTCCTTCAACTCTTTATTAGTTTATGATAATTGTTTGCATTAAATCTCTCAACCGAATAAGCTGACTAAAAAAGGGAAACAAGTAATATAAAAAAAATTTAAAATCAATTCCTACTTAGGTCAACAAAAGAAAATTTTATTTCAGAGAATTTTTTTTCTCCATATAAACTAAAATTTTTTTATTTGGGAGCATAAATCACTGGAGTCAACAAAATCTCAAGACCAGGTTTTTGACGATTACAATATAGAATTCAATTTTATATACAAGAGAAAATAAAATGAGAATTTTCCACAAAAATAGTAATCACAACTACAACATTCATTCCTGCGAGACTGGTTATTTTAAAATTTTTACGATTCAGATGCTGCTTCCTTGCTTTATGTATCTGTCTATCTTTACGTTATTTAAACGTAATTTGCTAAATAAAATTCTAATCAACACAGAAATCAACAATTCATCCAAAGTCAGAGAGACACATGGCAAAACACAACTCTGCCTGTCAATTTACATCCAACTGCATGTTGCCATGCACTGTGCAATGGCATATCTTTTTTCCTCCTGCAAATTGCCATGAAAATTCCATATTGTTACAAAGCTATAAAGTCGTTTCTGAGATCCTAATCTTGGCGACCATTTTGGCGATTTGTAAAGTTGCGAGACTCTAATAAATAAAATTAATTAATTAAATTTAATTAATGAATTAATATTTGAAAAACTGAATTAACATCGAGTGTCATCCACTACAAGTTTTAAAATGTATTTGAACTTGAGTGGATGAATGAAAAAAATATTTTATTGTGATGATTGAAAATTTGAATTTTGATATATATAAGTAGGAGAATTATTGACTAATAGCAGGAATTGAAAAGAATGGATGTAGGAATTTTCTGTCGTCATTTTCATAGTTATTATTTGGCGTTATAACGGATGAATTAAAGCTGATATAATATTTTATCTGAGTTTTTTTGATAGAGAGAATTGAATTAGTTTGGGAACCGTTTTTCATTCATTTTTTTTTCTCTTAATGGCAAAGGAGAAAAAGTTCAAAACTGATTTATTTGCATCGATCAATTTTTAGGAGTCCCATGCAGCATATTCTTTGCTTATAATTCTAACCAGTCTTTTGTTTATAATTTTTTATCATTCTTCTTCATCTTTGCAGGCTCTCAGAATTAAAATCGAAATTTGGCTTAGTTTAGTCCGAAATTACGGTACAAGGTCCATTGTAGGGTCATGTTGCACAAAATATAAATTAAAGACTTAAATTCAGAAAGAATTGTATTATCCAAAATAGTAATATGATTTACGCAAGAAGATGGCAAAATCTCCACCTGAGCATGGAACACCAGATTTTTCAAATTTGAATTAATAAATTTGAATATACGTGTCTTTTTCATTTCTGAAACATTTTGTAATCATTTTTAGCCTCAGAAGTTTGCGCGTTGTGTCATCTCACCATTTTTTCATGTCAGTTAAAAGCATTCCAGTTTAACAGGACATTTTAACTACTTTTTCCCTTTACTAGAATTAAATATAAAACTAGTTTTAAAACATGGAAAAAGCAACTATTGTAATAAAGGTTTATAGATTTTCTTATGCAAATTCACCCAAGTTATTGAACACCTTTCTATTTTGCATAGTTTAAAAAAAATTATTATATTCATCACAGAATTATTTATCACGTAAATTTTATATCCAAAATGAATCAAATTATATTTAAAACCTCGTAGCACTATAGAATGTCATATGAGTTCAGACAGACATCACATCTTATCTTTAGAGGATATTAGATTTTTTGAAAAATAAGGAAGTAAAAAAATCCTGGATGAAAATCTATCGATCCATAGACCATTAAACAAGGGAACAAAAGATGTTCTTGTAGTGAGAGCTATGTTCAAATGCTTTTCAAGCGACAAAATACAGCACCGATCTATATTCTTCGTGGCTAACAAAGAGCGTAATAATCGAGCCACCAGCTTTTTGCGAGTTGTTACATTGCAATGTGTTTTCATTCTGCTTCTTCTGGATAGCATGCTTCCTCGAGTTATTGTATGGATGTTTATTTATAGTGTACTCGGTAACAAAGGTTGCGCAACAGTGTCACGCCACCCTTATGCTATATATGAGGTCAAGAAAGATGTTCCCCGTCTTGCTTTTTTTTCCCCTCTCTTGGCTTTTCTTTTTCTCTGACAGCGGATTTTCATAAAGGTAAGATGGCGCCAAGTTTAGACTGCTAGGCGGCGCCAAGGTTTTCTTGCGTCTTGGGGGCAACTGTTGGTGACATTGCTGATAAATGCCGTTGACAATACGTCCATCAGCGGCGGAGACAAACCTTTATCTCGTTGACGAATTTCAGTTTCTGATCGACAGGTGAGAGTCGACTTTGCGCGTCGTTATCGGAGATCAGTGAGCGAAAGATTTAGCCCACCCTTGTAGCTTTTTGGTTTCTGTATCCGGACCATGAGAGGTTCTACAGATAAGATTAGTTTAAACTTTCGTCGTTTTGTCCCCTTTATCGAGAATCATTTTAAAAAATAAGATTTTGAACTAGAATAAAACGATATCTTTTTTCTAAAATACAGTAGACTCACTTCCTCCGGATTACGTTAGATACGGCTCATTCGGACTCATACGGGAATTTAAAGAAACATTTTCGCTTAACGCCATATAAAATCGATGTTGATGCTTCGATCCGAGATTCATTTCGGGAAACTAGTGAGCCGTGACGGTGAAGTAATGGATAGTTTTTTTTCTTGCTCCGATGCAATCTCTACCGGTTCACCCTAATTTTCAGAGCAATGAATCACCCCTTCCTGCTAGCCCTATTCTCGTCATAGAAACACACGCTTCCTCCTGACGATCATTCTTTAATTCTTCGTCTTCTTTCACTTTCCTTGATGTTCCTTTAGTTTTTGCGCTCTGTACTCATTTAGTTAGTAACGTGAAATTTTATTTACTGGTAAAAATGAGTGGTATGAGAACGAAAACAGAAACGTTTTAAATGTTAAAAAAAATTAGAAATCCTTCAAAAACTTGATGATATGAAGAAGCAGCTATATTACTGATGCAGAAGATACACTAAATGAGAATATAGTTTCTCATTTCTGCTCTACAATCTGATGGTAAGATTTGTTAGATTATAAGAAAGAGGATTTGATTACGGTGATAGTGCGGTTCGTAAAATATATGTGTCGATATAACGACAAGAGATAGACAAACAGAGGAGACAAAAACGCAGAAAAGATTTTTTAAAGCAGTGAAATGTTAAAAAAGAAAATTCTGTTTGATGTTATACAACTCAAATAGTAAGTAATTTTATATTTTTTGTACTGATGTTGATTTTTTCTTTAATAAAAGAATTTCGGATTATCCTGTTTTCGATTGTCCTGCGATCCTCTAGTGATTAACCGGATAATCAAGCATTTTCTGTATATGTATTTTGATAATATTATTTGATAATTTGTACTCCATATACGGGCATACAATTTCGGCCGATTCCAGTTTGATTATAACGACGTTTAACAATCTGAGGACTATGACTCTCGTGATTTTGAACCGTCAGATGACGAGGGCGATACACTGACCTCCCCTAATTTAACGTTGCAACAGGCCCATACACGGCGGATCTAGAGTGGAAGCAGGTTTCGAACTGAAACCCACCGGCCCAAAGCCAAGACCCTTACTCTCTAAGTCTTGCGTCCACGCTGAGTTTTTGAAGAATGCCAGCATTCATTGCAAGGATATGTTCACTTCTTAAAAATCATTTCTGAAAATTTAGCAACAGTCCTAGTTGGAAATTCTAAAGTTAACATCGTAGTTTTCACTTTTTATATATACAAATTTCTTGATTAATAACTAACAACATTAAAATAATAATAATAGTAGTAATACATAAAATAAAGAAATAAAGGGAAGCGGGAAGTATAAAAAGCATAATTCAGATACTAAATGCAATCCAAAACATACATTTAAACAGTATTAAAGTATTTTAGCATAATAAGTATTATATAAAATCATAAATAGAGATCAAAAGAAATGTCGAAGAATCTTAATTAAAAAAAAACTTTCCTTAAAATTTATGATGTAAATTTCAATTTGTCATAAAGATAGTCCAAAAAATCATGTACTATTCAAATGTGTGCATGTGTGGGATTTCAATGATCTATCTTGACGCAATAATATGCATAACAAAATACTTAACGATTCAATAAATCAATGCACAAAACAGAAAGGATTTGTGCTCTAGAAAAACAAATTTCTCTTTGTCAACTTAAACAGCTTAACAAAGCCAATAGTTTTGTTTTTACTAGAATTCTGACTAAATGAAGACATCGTGATTCTTTTATAGCCGGAATATAAACATGAAACAGAAGTCAAGTAAACAAGTTTTAACAAGAGATTCAGTTAAAATATATTTTCTAGAAAATTTGTATTGTTTTTCCTGCTACTATGGAAGAAACCAAGAAGATACCAACATTTTCTTTGATTTGTGATATGGACGACTCTACACAAGACGCCTGTCAACCTGAACTTTCTCTATACAGTAAACCTCCAGTTAACCGAACTTGGGTTAACCGACCCTAAGAAGGCCAGTGATTAATTTTAGAATGCTAAAAATTAAAATTAATGATTATTAACAATATTAATTTCGTTAATGCACGTTGCTTATTTTTACCGGACAAATCTCCTATTATCAGAAGACTTATCCTCATCTTGTTATGCTTAAGCATCTTCGGCATTCACAGTTGATCTTCAAGTCTTTTTATTTTATCATACTATAATTAATGATGCCATTGTTGCAGTGACATATTAGGCCGTATCATCTATGCTGTGCCGACTAGAAGTCTGAGGAAAGAGTTGTTTATTTGTAAATGCATTTTATACCAGGTTTAATTATGCGTAATGTTTCTATTTATCATTCTACAAAATTTTTAACAGGTACTCTCATGATCTTGATGTGTTTTAATACCATTATGGTGTTCCTAGACTGAATTTTGCGGTTTTATGTTTCTTGATGTGTTTTTATTCTGTGTGCTTTTTTAAATTCGTGTTGTGTTACTTACTGATTTCTGTGTCTATCTGTTGTTTTTTATTGATCTGTATTTTATTTTAGAGTTTGTTTCTGTATCCATGCACACTTATAATTGGGTCTATTCCGTAGTGTGCATTTTATAAAACAAATAAATAGGCAACTACTTACCTATGCCTGTTAGGACAATAGCACCCGAACGCCGGTGCGAATGTACTTTGTGAACGGAGAGTGTTTAATATGCCTTATGTTATTTCTAAGACCGAATTTTTGCGGTTTGTGTTCTTGAGGTGTTTTATTTTGTGTGCTTTTTAAAATTACATTGTGTTATTTACTGATTTCTGTGTCTATCTATTTGTTTTCATTGATCTGTGTTTTACGGCTATTTTAGTGTTTAGGAGTTTATTGTTATGCGCATTTTAATAGGAGCTGTAATAGGAGTTTATTCTGTAGTGCGCATTTATAAGTAAATAAATAAAATAAACTACGATACTGTTTCTGTGCCTGTTAGGACAGCAGCACTTGAACGCCAGTGCGAATATTGCCTTTGAACGGAGTTAATTTAATAAGGGAACATAAGTCAGCCGACAAAGAGGGTTTTGAATTCGTTTTAGACTTAAAACATTTCAGAATTATGCTGCAATTACATACAAAATAGTAATTGGTGCGCATAGCTAATGAAAACATCGGTGTCTGAAACGGCTTCTCCACTTCGGTTTAACAGGCGTTGCACTGTACTTCTCCTATAAAATTACTCCGCTAACCAGGCTGGAAATATTTCACCTCTCTAATAACACGTAAAGAAAACTGA
>BGPR01000407.1:207495-220041 GCA_013235015.1 Araneus ventricosus
GTTTGAATTCAGTGTCTTACCTAAACTGTGAAGCAGTAGTACAAAGTAAGATGAAATAAAATGACTTTTTTTATTTGCGAATTTGTATTAAGATAATTATGAAACGTGATGGTTTTGACTAATTTCTGTAACAACCAAGGTGATTCTTCTTGTAGAAAAACACGCTTCGGGCATTCTTAATCTCTTCCTTTGTTTGTTTAGTTCACTAACAAGCTGTTATTACAGCCTACAAACTGACACCACACCTACTTTAATAAAGGGCATTAATTTTAATGGCGTCTTGCATGTCACAGTCGTCATAACGAAACAGACAATTATGGATGATTATCTTCTAACATGATTTCTTAAATATATTTCATTAATCTCTCCTTGAAATTTGAAAAACAAAGCAATGAAAATACTGCAAACCTTTTACTTAACAATGATTCAAGATAAAATTTCAAAACATGATTGATCTAACAGAAATAATTTGTATAATTACATTTATGGTATTATATATAAAACATGCACATGAATAATTGTGATCTCATTTCAATAATTCTTAAAAATAATTTTAAATTATTCAGCGCATTACTGATGCACATACATGCCTAAATACACACTTAGGTATTTTCAAATAATATCATTGGTGAATCGAAATTATATTTCTTTATACCGTTTTCAGATATAATGAAATATAAAATCGATTGCTTACCTTTATGGTTTCTCAACATTTTATCTAAAAATTGCTAAGCTAAGTTTGCTTTTGAAGGGATTTTAATTTCTTAGAATTGTTATGTTGAATATTTTTTTGCTAACAAATGAAAGTTCAGCATGATCATCAGAGCATTTTAATGTAGAAAATGGCTTTTCATTAAAACCGACAAGTATTAGTTTAGAAATTTAGGCCTGCGTTTTGTCAGTGGTTGAAAATTAGAATCTGCTAAGAAGGAAGGTTCGTGAAATATAAAGAATTTTTATAAGCTGCCTACATATTCATTAAATTATCCCTATAATTCTTACAAATTTTATCTTGAGAAGGATTTTCAGCGAAAATAAATATTCTTTACTCATATTTCCTTTCAATGATTGTAAATAATATTTTACTCTCAGCACAGCGTTTAACTATCCATGTTCAAAGAGGTTATATGATATATTCTGTCATAACACAGGCCTGCAAAAAAATACTTTTTGAAAATTGTTTTAATTTTGATGACCGATTTTTTTGTTATTTTTAGTGCTGATTCTAAAAATGAAATTCATTTATTTCTATCACGTAAGGAATTTTTACAAAGTGATTGCATATTTTGAAGGAAACAGTTGAAATCGCAAAATTTTGACATTTTATTTAAATTTCATTAATTCATAAATCCATGTAAATTACATTTATATTCTAGTTCAAGTAATTGTTAAGTATAGGTAGAAAGTTTAAAGTCCTTATAGTAACGTTTTTTCTTTACCTCAAAAGTGCTTTTATCACTTTTCCAATTGTGATCTTTGCAAGGATTGTCTCTTTGTAGCATCCAGCAGTAGTCGGTTATAATGCTCAGATTCCATTTTCCTTGATATCACCTCTTCATTTCCTTTATATCTTGGTTAAATCTTTCACCTTGTTCCTCACTAACTTCACCTAAATTTTCAGGAAAATAGTCCAGGTGCGAATCGAGAAAATGAACTTTTAAGCTCATACTACAGCCTAAAATCTAGAAATCATCTCTTCTACAATAGATTTGTAGTTTGGGTCCAAGAAAGCTAGTAATAACTAGTTAGAAAGATTCCCAGGCTTTTCTTTCGTTTGTTTCCATTTTACTCTAAAAATTGTCATCTTTCATCATTTTCCTGATGCCTTGTCCTACAAACACACCTTACTTCAGTTTTGCTTCGGATAAACCCAGTAACTGTTCACAAAAGTAGTTGAAGTATTCACCTTCTTTTGGTAAAGCCTTGACAAATTGTTTTATAAGACCTAATTTTATGTAAAGCGGTGGAAGTAACACTTTTTTTGGCAAGCAGGAGAGATATCTGGTTTCAACTGGTTTCCTCTGTCTTTAATATTGTGTTTAATAGGCAATTTACCGATTCAGAGGAATATTCTTTATTGAAATAGTTTCTTCTTTCTTGTTTCTTAGTTTAATACACCAATTTACTATTTTAAGTCCATAAATATGCTTATCGAACTCATAAATAATACTTTTTTGGTCCGAAATATACTAAATTCGTAAAAAATAGATTGCGATTTGTGATGAAACTGTACGTGATGGAATTTTTTCATTATTTTTCCAGTAATCAGCATCCAAAAAACTATAAAAAACACCACTTGCTTTACCAACAATTTTTTCATCGCAGACCTGTGACGCTTATGCTAAGACATAAGTTAAGAGAATATTTTGAAAATCCGGAAATTCTGGATTTGAGAGGATAAAAAACAAGATTTTCGATTATATCGGACATATCTTATAGATATATTCATATATGCAGTTTCACTTTCGACTATATAATAGTTTTTTATTACTTTTTCCCTTGAAAAGAATCAGATCCCTAACACTACCTTTCACTTTAAAAAGACAGAAGGTTTATAAGAGTGAAATTGTGATCTATGAAAAACTGTGTGTTTGTGTCATGCCATTAAAAAGCTTTAATCATCGTTGCAATGAACAATAATTAAAAACAATAAGTAATGGAAGAAAAATAAATATAAAAGAAAACGTTTCATGCTTGATAGCATCTACTATAGAAGTTTCTCTCCAAATGCGTGCGGTAAAGCGAATACTGATTTTAAAATTGTCTTCAGGTTGCTTGAATTTTTCTCTGAATGCTCCAGAAAGATTTCTAGATGATCAGTAAGTAATATCTGAATAAAGTGTGCATTTAAATATAAATTTAACATTTTATTTACTACAGAGCTCAGAATTTAATTTGAGTCTTGTATTTTATATATAAGGATACATATATTTCTAATAAACTAGTTTCAAATTAGCATTTCATTTATTATCGTTTCTAGTTAAAAATTTTTTTCCTAACCAATTTAACATAAAAATAGCACACGTGCTAAGATTTTCCTGTAACACTGAAGATTAACACACCAATAATAATTTATAACAATCATTGACATAGGCTAATAAAAATTAGTTTTAAAAAAATTAGAAGTCATTGCAAAAAAAGCCACACAGATGTCAAATCAGAATAAGAACTTAAAGATGATAAACATAAAATAACAATAAAATGTCAGAAAATGGGATTCCTATAACTCTAGGCTGCGTAAACTAATAGCGGAGTAATAAAAAATATCATGGCCACAAAATTTCACGTCTTCTTTCATATTCGTTATTATTGGAATGTAAAAGTAATAACAAAATCCTCTTGACTTGAATTATTTGGCATTTATTGAATAACTATGTTGACTTTTTATTTATCATGAATTCATTCTTCATTTTACTATCTGATTTCCAAGTTTGACATCTCAATGAATTTTTTGGCCGAAATTGGAGTTACGATTTTTAAAGAAAGAGTTAAAAAAGACAAATTTTCTGGCTTTAATTTAAGGGATTATTTATTATTAATTCTTCGTTTCTTTAAAGACGCAATGGACTTCATTGAAAAACTCCGAACTTCTTTCTTTCGTCAAAAGAATAGTGAAAAAACATTCAATGAACTTAATTCGATTCATAATGAGGTATACTTCATACCCCTACTAATAATGCATTAGTAGCAACAAATTTGTAACAATCAAAGTCGTTTAGTAAAATTTCGATTGTAAGTCTTTTCATTCATACCTCGTTCTATTGCAGTTTGTCAGCCTACAACCATTATTATGTTAATAAAACAGAGATACTCATATTCTTCTTTGAGATCATCACATCTGCATTCTGGGGCTATTTTTATTGTGTATCTGTTTATCCATTTCTTGAAAGGCTCAATTTGCGGAATTCCACTCTAACAATGGCGCACACTCAGTTGAATCGAAGAGACTAAAACCTTTATCTTAATCCTCTAAGCTACATATCAGAGTAAGAGTTGTGCTCGTTCCGATCTTCATTCATATGTGTAACTATTTATATCAGATGGACTTGTGAATATTTACTTTTTATCTTTTTCTTCTGTTGGCTCTGGAGTCACAATATAAACAGGAAGAATAAAAAAATTAACATGATTTTTAATCCACGAATAGATATCTGGTACAAGAAAATCGTGAAGTGTAGTTGAGTATAACGATTCTCGAGATTGTACGCATGGAAGCATAATAGTTCATGCCTTTTGAATTTGGAAATACAGTGATCTCTCACTTATGCGCGGCCGCAGGGGTCAGCGAAAAAAACGCGCATAAGTGAGAGACGCGTAAGTGAAAAATCACAAAAGGGAGCTTAAAAGTGAAACATCAATACAGTGCACATGTATTGTTAATTAATACTTTGTACATACTACTGAAAAATGTAAATAAGATGTTTCAAAATGCAAATACGTGTATAACTTCCGTTAATTATCTTTAAGAACACAAAGGAAATAGAAATGCTCCCGATTTTTTAAAATCGCTCTCAATGTCGATTCTGGGACATTAAAATACTCCGCTAAAACTTTTTTCGAGGTGCAAGGATTTTCTTCGAATTTTTTAATAACATCATTTTAAACGAAAGCGACAATTTCGTTCTTTTCGCCATTTTGAAAAGTAACCATCTAACCATACCCAAAACTCCACAGATGGTTCTTACGTTAGCGAGGGCCGCGGTGGCCTAGTGGTAAGGTCTCGGCTTTGGGGCCGGAGGGTTCCAGGTTCAAGACCCGATTCCACTGAAGATCCGCCGTGTATGGGGCCTGTTGCACGTTAAATCATACGTAGTGGCCAAACGTCCTCCCGTTGGTGTGGCGTGGAAGTTTGGAGAGGGGGGTGCCAGCTCAGGTGTCGTCCTCGTCATCTGACCGAGGTTCAAAATTACGAGGTCCGTCCCAAAATAGCCCTCGTGTTGCTTCAAAACGGGACGTTAATATAACTAAACTAAACTAAAACTTACGTTAGCGAACCTCTCTAATTGGCTGCTGCATAAATGCGACTTTTACTGACGTCAATCACAAGAACCCCCTCGTACACCCCTGTGTATAAGTTAGAGGAATGTGCTTCTGGAATCTGATGAATAGAGGAATGGCGAAGGAAGCATTCTTAGAAGCAGAACAAAAATTGGTTTTTGTTCTGCTGGGAAAAAAACTTTTTGAGCTAAAAATTTTTTTTGCGACAACGCATAAGTGAGAGGTGCTTTTTTAGTCCGGCGCATAAATGAATAAGACTTATCATTATTTTCCTATATCCCTGGCCGGGACCGCGGAGAAAATGCGCATAAGTGAAAAACGCGCATAAAAGAGAGAGCGCATAAGTGAGAGGTCACTGTAAATAAAGGTTTTCCACTGCTACAGTGGAACTGGTTAAATTCGAAGCTAATGAGATCACATTAAAGATTCGAATTAACGAGGAAAACTGCGTTTAAAAAATGTGTATGGCAAGAGAAAACGATAGCTTTTAAATAAAAGTGGCGCTGAAATAATTTTTAATATATTTAAGAGTTAATAAACAATTTAATAAATAAATTAATAATACGTATTTAAAAATATAATGATAATAATTATAATTTTTTAAATAATTATAATAAACAAACAGCATATTTCAATTTGAATACAACAATAATACAATAAAACTTCAAAATAAATAGCATAATTCATATCCAACGTGCTCAAATCTTTATAAAAAAATTGAGCAATTTTATCAAGCGAAGAAAAGGGCATTTTTTTAGCGCTTGATTGAATACACTGCCTTGTGTAAAATATAATAGACACAAGGTACGAACGTTTAACGAATGAAAACAATTCAGAAATAAAAACAAATTTCATAGGTTTTAATTTTGACTTTAAATTAACAAAAATAATTATAGACGATATATTTGAATTATAGACGATATTTTAACATTAAGTTCAGAAAAAATTTTGAATTTGACTTACCGACGAACTCGAATTAAAAACTTTCAAAGTAGGCAAAATCCACTGTATATTTAATTAATGTAATGAAATAATCTATTCGAATCAAATTTGTTGATTCAAATATATGATTTTTTTTTATTAAATATAGGCTTTTGCAAAAATATTTCAAGCTTTAAAAACAGATTAAAAGTGCTTTCGTGCAGGTACTTTTTAAAAATATCAAAGAAAAAAAAACCCTTAACACATAGTTCATTTTCATGTTTACTTTGATTTGTTTCACATTTATGAAATGTCTTTAATTAACAGGTCGAATGTCTTTAATATACAGATCGAATGTCTTTAATAAACAGGTCGAATGTCTTTAATAAACTGGTAGAATTGAATTACTTAAGGTTAGATTTGTGCTAAAAGTTTAAAATTACTTTCAGGAAAACCTTTACGATTTACGTCGGAGCACTAATATCTTAACTATTTATATAGCTACATTAAACAGTCCCAATAAAAATACAGTAGAATCTCGATAATTCGAGGTGGACGGGACCGGGTCTACCTCGAACTATTGAAAACTCGAATTATCGAAATCATAAATTTAATAAGTAAGTAAATGGAAACAAAAGCAATTTTTAAATTTCAGTGTAGTATATTTAAATGAAAAATGTACTTGCATATTATAACACAACTGCTGATAGCAACAGGTTAATTATATCTTAAAATAACTGTCAATTTTTTCTTGTTTAAACACATTGCTCCTATATATCGATCTTATATATATCCCGTTTTCTTTGGGAGGGTGGCATTTCTGCAGGTGGCTTCGGGGTGCGCAGAGGACATATGACCCGTCGGACAGCAATAAAATCCAGATGAAGTAATTCTTTCACGTGCTGTGTATGTGTTGGTCATTATTTTGGAGCTAAACCGATTTTTTTCACTAACTCGGATTTATGGAAAATTCGAACAATCGAGACTCGAATTATCGAGACACTACTGTAGTCACAAATAAGCCTAAGACTAAGCAATATTAGTCTTAAATAAGCCTAATCTAATAAAAAATAGTAGTCTCAAACAAGGCTAAACGATTGGCTTGATTTCGGCACGTTGAAAATCGGTATAAGAATTTTGCTTTGTATGCATGCAGACGAGACCACACACAGATTTTTAAATCATCATACAGGTATTTTTTTATCGAACTGAAATTCGAAATAAATGTTTACAATTTTCCGCGTCTGTTCTTGAGTTCCGAAGCGTCTACGTTTATTAATGGAAACAATGCGTATTTGCATACTTTATCTATCAACAGCATTTCGCATTAAGCTAATGGTAACAGTCTTAGCACATACCACACTCATAATAGGCATTTTCAACATTCGTTTTCATGCATTCGTGACCGTGCTCATTTGCGGTGAAGAAAATGTGCTAGTGGTCTACCTCCTCTCCCGCCAACCACTCCAAAACACTCTTGTTGAATAAATGTAAATGGAGTTTTTTTCTTCTCTTCAGAACGCGCCTCTTGCCATGTTCCAATTTGTTCCACGAGCATACCCTCACACCCCGACTCTCGCTTCCTTTATTCTTTCTTTTTTGTTCTTCTTAATTCCAGCTTCTTGATTTTCTGCGTATAATTAAAGGAGAAGATTCCCAGCGCGTGCTTTTTCCCAAACTGGAGTTCGTGCCTTTTCGGAGGTTTTTTTTCACCTCATCGCAACCAAAACGTCGTCGAGATCGCCGGCCAAACGAAGTGTTGTAAGAAGTCCGAGCGATTAACGCGCCTATAGGCCTCGGAAAAGCCGATAAAAACCGGCAATTACCTCAGTCCGAAGTGTCAGACGGTACAAAATTTTATGATTAATTATGACACCGGTAGAACCGGAAGTGACGGATTGGTGGGTACGGGAAAGGGCAAATTAAACTGAAAACGACCCCCGGCGCTACACCTACCGCAGCGTTGACACCACTGAATAAAAAGACGGTGCCAATTTTTAAGTCACTCGATTATTAATGATGTAAGTCACGGGACAAAACATCATCTTTCTGGCCGAAGACCATTAGCCACCAACATTAAGCAGCTGAAAAGAGAATGCTATCTCGAAGAGATCGTAATGGATTGAAACATGGTAATCTGATGTCCGCCCGATGCCTAAAAATTACCCAGCGTTAGAAAAATAAAGAATGAAGACGAAGAAAAATGATGTTGAAGCCTTCCTTTGGCTACGTGTATTACAAACCTACCCTGCGGTGTCCTAAATTAATTTGTATTCGCTTAGAAAGCGTAATATAGGCCGGCATGATGATGATGATACTATGATGGAAATTTCTTGCTTGGAAGGTCGTGTAGGAAGGTTGTTAGAATGGGAGGGACAGGGGTGGTTAGAACATTTGGCCACACACAGATGCTGATGACGATAAGTGCTGATGGTACAAGCTGTTCGATCCCCAAAATAGGAGCGCTGAATCCTTGTTTTCACTATGTAAGACGATTACACGTGTTCGGTGCAATCTCCATTACTGCTATATTTCTCGGTAATGGAGACGAACGACGTTCGTTGAAGAATGGTTAGCTTAAGAATGAGATCCATACTTTTTTTAAAGTAAAATGTTTACAAAAGGATTAATGGTGTTAGGTTTGGGACTTTATGTGCACACCCTTCATGGTAGTTTCAGTTTCATCCAAAAAGACCGTGACTGCGTACGAAATAATTGAGAGACAATCAATTAATGTAAGTTGTTCTGCACAATTTAAATTACTGTTACGTCGTCTATGCTACACAAAGCATTATGTAGACGACGGCTTTCAGAACAGCTTAATAGAAGAGTGGGAGTGGTTAAGCTTCATAATAAGCTCCATGATCGTATATGAGAATTATTGAAATAATTTTTCCGAGAAGTTTTGGAGCAGTTTAAATAAGGGTGAATCAAAGGCGCCATCGAAGCGAAACGCACGCAACATGCACAAAGCGTGTGTTCTTCTACAGACGCGCATTGATTGGTAGGTGTGAAAAAGGAACGAAAATCACTAAGTTAACCTCTGACGCGAAGACTCTCATATGTATGTTTAGTTAAATAACAATAAGAAAAATATGAAATTAGTTTTGTTTCCCCCGAGAAAAAAATTTGGAGGAACGTGCCTTTCTTCAAACTGTCGATTCAAATGTATTTCCAAAGAATATATAAAACAAACAGAATAAACATTTCTTTCAAGCAGCAAAATAATTGTTGTTTTGTTGTTAACCCGGGTTGAGGAGAGGATTCTATTCCAGATTTATTTAGAATTCCCGAATTTTTACTTTCACAAAACCTTAATTTCCAAGTTTTTCTCGAGGATTCAACTATCTTCTCAAAATTTGTTTCAGAACAACATGATACTAAGACATTGCAAAAATTTAAAACGTTTCGGTTGCATGCATATATGTATGTGGTGCCAGACTAACGGCAGCTCCCTTCATTCCCACCAATTGAGTGGCGCCTCTAGCGGATCTGACCAGAATTCGTCAGTAGACGCTCTGACATCGAGACACGATGTTGAAAAATGACGCTTACTCCAAAAGACGATTAAAACGACGAGAAAATGTGTAACCCTGAAAACTAACCCTATAACTTCTTTGTGTTGAATGTGTTCTTGTGTTCTGTAAATAGTTAATTATTTCTTCTTTATTAGTCATCTAACTGTTATTCTAAATCATCATTAAGTATTTAAAAGGAAAGAAGTTGTGTTTAGTCGACCATCCCAACACCCACATGTATGATTTTAAAATATGAATGTATGTGTATGTGTAGCATATTGACATTCTGAATTTGAAATTATGTCATTTTTAAACCTTGCTAGTTTTCAGGATTTTTGAAACAAAGTCGCAATCACTCCAGTTAACGTTAAGAGCTGCATATGCTTATTGCGCAATTTATTCCAACTTTCAATTGGCGAAATTTACGCGTATCACGTGAGCATGGATTGACTTCTTACGATCATCTTTCCTGTGAGTAAAAAATCGACACAATGAATTAGCACTCCTGCTTGGTTGTCAATATATCAGATGGAAATTAATCAAAAATATTATGGTATAGATAAAGAAAACGATTCTAATGAAGTTACTTGTTAAAATACTAGGGGGCTCTGTGCCCTGCTTGGTAACCAATGGATTGCGTAGGAATCCTCCCATGTTAGCTCTGCAAACCCTGCTCGCTTGGCTCCCTACAATGAGGACATTGTGCATCCTATCAAACAACATTTATAGTTGAGCTTAATATATTTATTTCTGATGCTTTAACTTAAATCAGCACAGAATAAATTTGTTGTATAAATTGTTATAGATGTTTCCAAATTCTATAACTGAATAACACGTTTTCTGAGAGCCGCACAAGATAAATATTTATAAAGATAGACAGACACTTAAATAGTTCATTTCTAATGGTTAATTTTGTAGTTATAGCTAACGCAATTAACGAGTTTATTTAAAATTTATTTTAAAAGACAAAAAGACCGGGAAATTTTTTCTTATTGCGTAAAAAAAGAGTAGAAATCTCTCAAATTAGCTGTATGATTATTAAGATGAAATTCCCCATGAAATTCATTTGCAATTGGAAAAGATATCTAAAATGGAAAAGTATTGAAAATCTGCAGTAGCAAAAATATACAACACGCAATTTCGGTTTCAGTTAATAAAATCTTACAATTACTTCCAGCTGAAATTATAAATTCGTATGTATACTATATTAGCTAGCATTAACTGACATCAGTATAGTACGTTTACTTTCTAAACACGTATATTGCCGTGAGATTATCCTATGTTTAGGGAATACCAACAATTTTGTAATAAAATAGAAAGATTTGCGGCAATTATGTAGTTACGTTGTTGCAAATTGTGAGCCGTTTAAAAATTTGAGAAGTATTCTGTATCAGACAGTGCAAGCAGAATTTAATTATTTTCATGGCACGCTAACTTTTTTAAGCTACAAATAATCTAAACATAAATATAGAACTGTAAAAATAATTTAGACAATTTTGTAATCTTTAAAATCCATTGATCATGTGTCATTTTTATTATTTATTTCAGCTTCTGTCATAATTTACTTCGTATTGAATAATCTTCGTCTACTTCATATTTTAATGAATTTGTCGATAACTATCATCAAAGTTTCTCTATTTTAATTTTGCTCTTTTGCCAATAAACCCAATTAACCAACTAACACTTTTTAAATTTACCTTCTGCACGGAACCTCATTTCTCTTTCGTATCAATAGACTAAATAATATGAAACTTAGGAAGTACCATTTTGGTACGAACAATTAAATATTGTTTAATGTTGAAAACTATTTAGTATCGATGCCTTCATGTCTATCACTTGATGCATACAATATAGTAAAAATGTTTCAATGTGACTAGTACGGCTTATAACCGCATCCAGAGTCTGATTTTAATTGGTTTTGATCGATGGTTAACTTATGATGGAGCTCTACACAGTTGGTTACCTTTTATAAAATTAACAAAAGTGGTTAAAAGTACTTCTCTGATTTTTCAAATTGTTTGTTAGCAGCGGCTGTCAACTTTTCAAAGTTGTTAAGTTACAATTTAAACCATCATTATAAGATCCGGTTTTATTAACCATAATGAACTGCTGGTCTATACGCAATCTACACCTTGACTATAGTTTTAGTACATTGTCGAAGCAGCGACTTTTTAAGGGTTTTCGCGTCCAACCCCCACTCCTATTTTTGGCCGCGAGGGACACTATGTCTGTTGATTTTTTCTTTTCTTTCTTTTTTTTATAAAAAGAAAATTGCGCTTTTTTGTTTAAATTGATAATATAAAGAAGTTCCAGTATGTACTTCGGAGGGAAAAGCTTTTTCGGCTGTCGGATTTTGTCCCAAATGTGACACAAATGTATAATTTTGGTGTTAAAGACAACATGCCAGATTTCATCTATTCAGCTCGTTCCTTTTTCGAGTTTTGTTCACATACACACAATTAGACCGACAGGCAGACATTATTTGAAAAACGTTTGTTTTCCAGACTCAAAATCTAAAACAATGAAATTCATCAAAATTTCGAGTTCAAATTCACTCTTTGGATACTTCGCACACGTAAAACTGTTAAGATAAAATAAATAAATAAATAAAAATAAAAAAACAAGAAATGTAAAAAAAATCAACGGGATAAAGGATTAAATTAAATAAATAAAAATGAAACTGAATTAGGAAATTTAAAAAAAAATATGGATTTTAAAATTCGATATCATGAGAAAGATAGGGAAAGGGTAAAATAAAAAGCTTTCAACAGAAATTTCTTGCTTGACTCTCTGTATTGTGTCCGAAATTTTATTGTTCGTGTTTTCATTTCAGCGCTCTGGATCTAACAAGAGAGTGTGCGTGCCAGGGAAATGCTCCAATCCTCCGGGGACTGGAGATGGATTTCCGTGGGAAACGGTATCACTTGACATTGCATCACTAGGCATCCGTTATGGGCTGATCTCCGTAATGGATAGGTCGGGAGAGATAAGGGGCGTGACACCCCCCTCCCCCCCCGCCTCGTAGCAGAAGATACGGACAAGCGGCAATTCTGGGAAGCAAAGAAACAGAGGATAAATAAGTTAGTAAAGCAGTTTAGTATATGAAATA
>BGPR01000407.1:220051-240085 GCA_013235015.1 Araneus ventricosus
GTATTTCTTTTCTCATTATGGCAAGAAAATTCATTATAGCAGAAGATACGGACAAGCGGCAATTCTGAGAAGAAACGAAACAGAGGATAAATAAGTTAGTAAAGCAGTTTAGTATATGAAATATAAAGTTCAATATCCGGAATGGCGTAACTTGAGATCTATTTGTTTCCTCATTATAGCAAGAAAATTTATTTAGATGAATTTTTCACTTTTTTTAATGATATAAATAAAATAGCAAAAAAGCCTTCATCATGTTTTCATATTGTAATTCATTTTATATATCTCTCTCATAAAAGAAAGAATATTATCTATAACGTGTTAAAAAAATGATCAGTCCTTTCTATAAAAATGCATAGAAAATTTCGAATTAAATAAAACTTTTAAAATTATTTACTGGCTTGTCTATTTCGTTGTGTTATGCGTATAAACACTTGAAAGTTGAAATAGCTTTCATTGTCTAACAGAAAATATCGAAGAAAAAGTTTTTTAAATAAAATGGATTTGAAATATGCCATGAAAGAATAAGAGAAAATTTGTGATTTTGATTTCTAAAAATTTAAACAACCTCCAACAACAACACTTTGATGAGGTTATTAATGAAATCGTGCCACATTTTTCATCTCTCTATATCTCTGTGAATTGCGTAATTGGAAATTGAGTTCATGATTCGAATCATCTTTATTCTTATTTTTCTACCTCGAAGTAAATTCTTTGCACTGAACATCAAGTCGTTCATAGTTAATGCATCTTTGATTGATTTCTGGTAAAATTATACCGATATTTTTCAATAAATTATCAATTTCTGCAATCTGACAAAAATTAGTGTTGTTTTCTTTGTCAAATCATTTTTTCTTTGACGCTATATGCATTTTTATTACGAAATTTTTAAGCAGGATTATAAGAACACGATGTTATTTTTTTCACAGTTTTTGATAAATAATAAAAGAATTTACTTTGAAACTTTTTTTCAAATGTCTTAACCCCTTCGATACGGTTGGATCATATATGCCCCATTGTCCCTGTCTAGCTTAAACGCATTTTACTTCATTGCTAATGGGCTTTTTATAATTTAAGGAACATTATTTAGTAGTACAATTTCTCGCTGTCAATAAGTCATTGAAGTGTTAGCGAAGTGAATATCTGTGTCGTTTACAGGTCGTTTCTCAAAAAGTGGTTACAATATATAGGCAAAATAAGCCGTTAAGTGTTTTAGCTTGTATTTTATTAACTCTCACTGAAATGGTTTAATTTAGCCAAATCGAATTGTTTGTTTTTGTAGAAAAATCTATT
Organism: Araneus ventricosus; assembly: GCA_013235015.1. Classification (NCBI taxonomy): domain Eukaryota; kingdom Metazoa; phylum Arthropoda; class Arachnida; order Araneae; family Araneidae; genus Araneus; species Araneus ventricosus. Next base: position 221,342 of record BGPR01000407.1, read on the forward strand.
CCAGGCTGTAACTTGACACTGAAATTAAAAACAATGACTTTTTTTATGTTTTAAACCTATTATAATGAATTAATTCACAACTTAAAGTATTAGAAATATTTAGAAACTATATTTTTTTACTGCTACCCCTTAGATATAATAAGAACTGAGACATAAATACCCCAGGATGTAATTTCGCACTAAAGTGGAAAAAAACTTATTATAATGAATAAATTTATCATATGAAGTAACAGAAATGCAGCCCAACTCTTTTATTTTCTTTGAAAAAAATCATCTTGATGGAGTTAAAGATTAAACCTAAATTTTCATATCCATGAAAAATTATATAAATGAATTACCGTTATAAAATTACTTATTCTTCTCTATTTTTGTTAGAGAATATTGCATTTCGTTAGAGAAAAGAATGGATTGTAAAATTTAGACAGACCCGTCGAAACAAGTTTATTTAATTTTTCTAAGTATAAATATTATGAGTCACATAAAACCAGTACCGACATCTAAAAATACCACTATAATCTATGGTCAAGATCCTAGCATAAAGGATAAACCTCCGACACACTGCTTGAACACCAATACCAGGATGGCCCACTGAAATAAAGAGGGTGGGGATGTGTTCGAAAAGCGAGCGACTTGCCATTTGAGTGATAAATTAGCGTTTTATTAAATGCGCTCGTCGGTTACTGTTTCCGACAGGCGCTGAGTCGCATCAGACGCAACCGATCCGTCACGGCTTGCCGTTTTATGAGAAAAACCGCCCCCACCGCTTAACCGATAACCGCAACCGTGCGCGGCACGTGTCTGGCAGAGGGGCGTCCATCCCGAAGAGGGCAAACAGGGCGAAGTGTAATACTTTATCAAAATTCGGAGCGCACGCCCTTAATGGCGGGGGCGCCGGGATTAGTGATGACATTTCCCACGCCTCAGGTTATAATGGGATGCTGACATGTGAAGTGTTGCTCTCGCTTATCTTTTCCGTGTTTGCGTTCTCAGGATTTGCAGCCAGTGAAAAAGAGCACCTGTTTGTCGTCGGGAGAAAGTGACTCCCGAAGTGGATCGGCTCTACTACTCCCAGTGACGTATGGGAAACGAACAGGAGTATATAAATGGCAGGAAGCTGAAAAATTGTTTTTGTTTGGTGTCTGTCTATAAGATTATTTCATTCTGTTGTCATATATACAATGTAGTTGGAATTGAAGTACTCCTGTTCATGGAACTCTGTTGAAAACAAGCAGACGTGTTATCTAGTTAACATTCTCGTATAATTTTCCAATATGATAAGTTTTGTGCTTAGCTTCGTAAAATAGTGAAGGGAATCGAGCACGAATTTTGATCCTCTTCCCGTTGACCGATTGGCTCAAATATATATATATATAAATCTAAATATAACTTGTTATATATGATCATGCAGAAACAAAGTAAACAAGACATATCAAGAAGCAAATCCTATACTAAAAAGTCATTATTTAAACAATACAACCAAATCTAAAACAAAATCTGAAGAATTGAAAATACTATAGATACCATGAACAAAAATTAAGTTTAAGCATTTATATGTCAACATGTAAAAAAAAAACTCTGTTGTTATTAAAAGTATTGAAAAAGGCAATCCAAGTATATGGAGTTTTCAACAATTAACATAGCAGCTTGGCTGTGGACAAGCTTTAGCCAGGTTAAATTAATTTTGCCGTACAAACCATCCCTGTTACTAAAGTTGTTGAAAAAACAAACAGGGTAATTTACCCTAAGATGAAAGAATTTAGAAAGAAAATCATACACTAACCCTAACAATAAAACATAACTGTATGGAAAGGACTGAAATTCAAGATAAAAATATGTAATACAACAATATATTGCACTAAAAACAATAAATACATCTCTCGCTCTCTCTCTATATATAATGCTAAAGTACGTGGTGCAAAAAAGGGGTTAAATTTTCATTTGTTGATGGCAACGATCGGTTTGTTTACAAAACAAAACCGGTAGCCTTCGCCATGTTAGGCATAACTTCATAAGAATAGCTTGCTACTATATTGTTTTTGGTGTAAAACAACTTTTTCTCGCAATAAAATGAGTTTAAGACGTATAGTTCACAATATTTTTTTTTACTATTTAATGAAACTTTGGATGAAACGATTCAAAAGGAATTAGTTAGAAATGAAGCAGATGGGCTTAGGCGAGCCAGAGTACGTTCAGGTCAGCGTCAAAATAGTTCAGTGACTTGGGTTTTTCTAAAAAAAAATTCTCTCAAAAACTTGCAAATATATTTTATCAAACCCATCCCTCCATCTAAAATTCAGCTATATCTAAAATTCCAAACTATGATATAAATGACAGTCGAAATCACAAAAACCTCTGTTTCACCTTCAGTCTGTGCGTTTCGATAGCATAGTCGTCAAGGTATTGCACTTCTAACTCAACGTTCCTGAGCTCGATCCTTGGGTGGCACAATTTTCCAACGAGTGTCTTCGCTCGCTATCATCATCGTCTTTTGCCTTCCATAATTATCTCATCGTTTTAGCATCACTTAAATAGCCAAATCGATTTATTTTTAATACTTAAAAATTAAAATTTCCGAAAAAACTTTTACACATTTTTCTTTCCAATATTGATTAATAAATTTTCTTCATTTGTGCAAGCCATCATCAAACCATATCTGTCAGATTTACGGGGGCTGCAACGTCAACCGTAACCTCTCTCATCAACTACGAAATACATGGTGTACGGTGAAATGCGCAGATGACGGTGCGCAGGTGCTCTGAGAGGGCTCAGCTAGTTTGATGAAAATCTATAAGTCTAACCTCAGTATCGCATGCCTAATTTCATTTATCTAGTTTCTTACTTTTCATATTTATGACGATTGCATACATATGAATAGATGAATAGTCAATGCACTGATAGATTTAGACCAACATTTAGTACGGATCTACAATTCCGATGATAAAAATCATAAGATAAATTTTGTCCGTCTAGCTCAATGTGTTTCTGAGATCCAGTTTTCACATGCACATGGATGAATGGATAGACAGACTCCCTCTTGATGTATTTCGTTTGAAATATGTTAGAGATATACAGTTTGGGTGCAAAGATTTCATCCCACAAATCTTCACGCCGAATGAAAGGTCGGTGTGGATTCATTGACTTTTTGTCAATTTTGGAGATAAAATAATGATCTAAGTAAAATTTAAAATAGACAAATTCAAAAACGTTTTATGAACGTTTCATTGCATGATTATAATCCTTGTTACAATTTTCAAAGTAAAGCTGTTCGAAAAATTTGATTTACATTTCAAAAGATATCAAAGATTAAGGAAAAAAATACGTAATTTAGTATCCTTCTTTGTATCTGACAGTAACCGTTAATTAAAATGTGATAGTAAACAAACATTTGGATTCGGTTAAGCAAAAATTTTGAATAACAAAAAAAGTTATTTTATATGAAATAGAATTTATTAGAAAAGGGGTATTGATGACACTTTGGAAGAGTCGCCTTATTTAAGAAATGGGGGATTTATGACACTTTGGAAGAGTCGCCTCATTTAAGAAATGGGGGATTTTGATGAAAATAGTGTTGTATTGCAAACAGAGTCTAACAACTCGAAATAATTAACTGAAATTTTTATAAAATTCTTCTCATTAATGACGTAGAAGTTTATCTTTGGGGACTGTTACCAGCGAATTTAGTATGCTCTCAAAAAGATCTAGGCAAGCCTAGATTCAATTTCAAATTAAAATAGATTATTAATAATTTAAATTATTTATTACATTTAAATTATGTTTATATACACTATCATCAAACTTACTCTACTTAGCTAAGATTGCAATATCTTGTTAATGCAAACCAAAAATTTAGACAAAAATGATTTCGAAATAAATACCATATTTTCGGATAGAGGAGTATCGATATATTTAAAATAATTGGCAAAACCTGTGGAACAGTCCTCCAGCCACAACAAGACCAATATTGACAATTTTTATATCATATAAAAGCTTATGACGTCTAGATATGTCATCAATAGTCGCCTGCCACCTACCACTTTCCATTTTCGAGATATATCGCAAAATGAAACTTTAGCAAAGTCCCTCAGCCTCTACAATCGCCAAATTTTCCAATTTATTTCGCCAAGTTACCAGCATAGATACCTGCTATTAATATTACGTGCGAACAGATGATCGCCGAAGGCGGTTAGTTATTTTTTATAACAAATATATCAGAATTCGACAAAAGCATAAACTATCATAGGTTGAAAAGAACTCTCAGAGTTGAAAAAAGAATATGGCCGTCCTTCTAGGTTCGGTTGTTGTTAAAAATCCCTAAACCTCGTATCTCTCAGAGATATAATTCAAGAACTCAGAGTTTGTACAACCTCAAAACTTTTTCACTCTGCTTTATTAAAAGTCTCACCAAAATTTTAAGAAATACTGTTATGTGTAACATAGTTCTTTGAAAACTTAGAGAAATCTTAATGTATAAGGTATATGTTAAAATAATATTTTAGAGTGAGAGATTTTGACTTTCTAATTTTTAAAATTTTTAGAAACTGTACACTGGAATTCTAATCTAATAAATTTCGAGTTTTAATTCCCATATGGAGGTAGTATTCAATAAAATAATTGGTATAAAATTATGACTAACAGTAATATATTTTTGTGAATAAGTTATTCATATACTACTATCATTATGTAAGATAGGGAAAGTAAACGTTAGATGGGAATATACATGTAATATTTAGTGTAGAAATAATGTAGTTGTTTATCTGAAACATTCTGTGAATTTACAAATTTGAAATAAACCGAAAATCAAAATCACTGACCGCACTTTTTCATGAGAGCTTTTAAGAAAATATTATCGTTAAAAATCTAAATCAGAACATCTAAATTTTAAAAGTTTTCTTGTCTTTCCAATAGGTGCTGTTCAAAAAGGCGTGTCATGCGGAAGAAAATATGTACATAATTTGTTACAGATGAAGAGTGGCACTCAGAAGTTTTATCAATGTTTAGAATGTGCAGACTGAATAGAAATGAGAACACGAGGAAAAGTGCAATAATTAAGTGCATTGCATTTTATAACACAAATTTTGGGGTTCAAAATAAGTTTTTTTTTCTATATTTAGAGCTGTATTAAACACAAGAAAATAGCACACAAGAAACACAGAATGCCTTATTCCATTACGAGAGTATAGAGAAAAAAATTCGCTGTTTCTGTAAAATGGCGTCTCCTGTTTACATCATAATTTCGGCAGAGAGGGTAAATTATTTTAGAAACTCTAGTTTTTTTTTGGATTTTATTTAGGATTTTTGCCTCTTGATTTTTCAAAATGTTTCTCATTCTGCGGTTGGACAAAATTCAGGCCACAAAGGGTATACTTGATTTATAATTTTACCCTTGGCAGAAAATTTTGTCCATTTTAGAACTCCTATGGCTAGTGGCCTTTGAAGAAGTTGGTCATTCAAGTTCTTTTCCACTCCTTCCATTTTGAATAATCTCTTTTACATTCTAAATTCTATTTTATGTGTTTTAAATATTAATTGTTGTAATTCTTTTGTTGATGCTGTTGCGTTGAGCACGCAAAAAGGTGTATTGTCATCGTTTCTTGTTTAAATCTTCTGTTTCTTATTTATAATTTTTACATTCTAATTTATATTTCTATTATTAGGTATACCAAAGTCATGCATTAAGTCAAGGCTTAAAGAAGTGGCTCTTGAAAATTGGCAAGAAAGATGGGAACACTCATTGCAAGCTAGGAACACTTTTGGGCTTATGCCCAAAATAGTCTTCAAGACATGCATGGGTAATTTTTACCTAAACCTACTATATACAGGACACGGAAGTTTTCTAGTTTACCAAAATATATTCGTTTAAAAAAAAGGCAATTGTAGATGTGGTTTGGATAAAGGAATAGTAAGCCACTATATTTTTGGTTGTAATCTTTACAAAAATATCAGAAAAAAGTATTTTCCAACTAACTTTGGGACATTGTACTTATGCAGTTAACTGCGAATGGCTTGCCAAGAAATGGACTTATTGAAATCGTTAAAAATTTGTTAGAGTTTTCTCTTACGCGTTAGTTTATTTATAATCGTCCTGTTTTTTATATTGCGTAAATGTTAAATATTATTTTGAAAATTGAACCCTATTGATTGATGTATTATTGTAATGTTCTTTTGGTAGTGTTGTGTGAAGAAATTATTTTAAATTTATATGGAAAATGTTAATGGTAATTGATAATTGAATCGTAAACTGAATTTCTTTCTGTTTTATGTTCTTTTGCTTGTTATTATAATTATGATGTGATGAAACTTTTAATGTGTATTCTATGTTGTATGCTATGAAGTATTTGTATATATTTTGGAATTTTAAAATTGATGAATGTAATGTAACACACAAAGTTGTTTAAATGGAAAAACGTGCTTTTGGTAACTGTCATCAACTTTCAACCGTGTGCTTTTTACAGTACAGCGAAATCTTTATGTATATACATGGTTATTTAAACAGAAGATTCCTGCATATATTTGTATTATTATACGCGCTAGGAGAAATGACAACAATCATTTTTTATAGTGTGTTGCCTTATTATTAGTCCCTAATTAATATCTCGATTATTGTTGACATCATTCAAATATTGTGCTTTCCGTTCGATTTTTTTTGAGGACGTAAAGATATCACTTATAACATGTGGCCAAAAATGATTGACTACGCCATTAGACGTCTTTAATTTCCACCTATTGACAATAATAATTAAACTCAAATGCATCTAAAGTTACCTTTATTCAAAATCAGTTGATAGCTTGTCTTCGTTGATTTCGGAGTTAGTCAGTTTTTGTAAAATATTACATTGAAAGAAAGCTACGTAATTTTAAAATTTAAAAAAATTATCTTTTTAGTGATTGCTGTGGCATTTTTTATTCTTTCTTTCTTTCTTTTTTTTTCTCCCAAAATTTTTTAAGAAATTATTTTTTAACTGCAACTACGGCAACTTGCACATAAAAAAATGCATTTAATAATTTCATTGCGCAGAGTGGCAGTGATCAGGCAAATAAACACAATAATTAAAATTTTATATATCATTTTCATTAAACGTGAATGGTAATTCGCATATTGAAAAAAAATATTTGCCAAATTAACCTTGTTAGTGTAATTTTCTAAGACAACAGAAGCTCATCGCAAAAGTTTAGGAAAATTATCTCTCCCCATTGATAGATTTAGTTTAAAATTTGTCTCAGATCTATATTTATTTATAAAAACCGCATGCTGAATTTCACGTGAGGTGTTATAAACAATACTACAAGGAAATTAATCGGAATATCAAGAAAGAAAATTCCTAAATATTCGTTAAAAACTACAGTAGAGTCTCGATTTTTCGAGTTTTCCATAAAACCGAGTTGGTGAAAAAAATCAGTTTAGCTCCCAAATAATGACCAACACATACACAACACGTGAAAGAATTACTGGATCTGGTTATTATCTGTTTTTATTGTTGTTCGACGGGTCCCGAAGCCACCTGCAGAAATGCCGCCTCCCAAAGAAAACGGGATATAGTATATAAGATCGATATATAGGAGCAATGTGTTTAAACAAAAAACAATTGACAATTATTTTACGATATAATTAACCTGTTGCTATCAGCAGTTATGTTATAATATGTAAGTACATTTTTCATTCAAATATACTACACTGAAATTTAAAAATTACTTTTATTTCCACTTATTTATTTATTAAATTTCATGATTCCGATCATTCGAGTTTTCGATAGTTCGAGGTAGACCCGGTCCCGTCCGCCTCGAATTATCGAGACTCTACTGTATATTATAAATATAATTCAAATTGAAATCCACTCAGAGTATTTCCATTAACTCCTCGCGCTATTTTATTGTTTCGACTTCCAGAATTTTGATAAAAAAAATACTTTCTACTTGTTGTTACTAATCCCCTCTCTGTCTAGCGGCAGCTAGACACCATCCATGAACCCACTCACCCTCAAGAAATCGAGAGCAAGCAAAGGATCCGTCTCGAAAGTCTCCCTAGATAGGCGAAGACAAGAGAGGATGTGCTCTGGGGACGCACTCGCTACTCCACACTTTGCGCAGACCGGAAAAACTTTGTTACCGTGGCTGAAGGAGCAACTCCTCAGGTGACCGCTAACAAATCTGGACGTACACAAACAAAATTGTATTTTTAAAAACTTTAAAAACTTTTTATTCTTTAAACTTTTACATCCCTTCCGGGACGGCTTCGTTGAACTAATGCGAACAAGCAATACCAACGACTACTCAATTCTCTCCCCCTTTAAAAATAATAAAATAAAAATTACCTCATCTGAATAGGGGAGGGCAGAGATAGGTGAGAAAGTGCGTGATATAAGGGTGAGAAGAGGAAAATACAGAGCTCCCTCCATATACACTTCGAAACCAATAGAGTGGCTGTATCCAATATCGCGTCTTTTGTAATCGGTACAGATTGCTCGAGTGGTATTATGTGCAGCTGCTTTCTATTAGTATTATGATAGCAGACCGCAAAATGCCTAGTTTCCACTGTGGGCGATGCGCGCTGGGGGGGCGTCCCAAATTGAGCAGTTTTCTTCAAGAAAAAAGCGGGAAGTTCAACGAACTCAAATTTTGTTGAGATCTGATTAAAATTATCCTTTTGAATCATTCAAAATATTTCGTAATCATTTAATTTAAAAAAATTTATCTCAGCTTTCATTTTTAACATGACACGGTACCCTCCAACTTTGAGGTTATTTTAATCGGTATTTTGATATAGCGCTGCGAATAAATCCAGATATTTTTGCAACAAAGTGAACTGCTATTTATAGGAAACCCTACGAGAGTATAATTTAATTCAGATTTAAAATAATTTATTTAAATTAAACGATTCTAACGAATCATAGAAAATTGTTTAGAATCATTGACAAAAGGTTTCTACGTTGCCCGACACAAAAGCTAAATATTTAATAAAATAACGTAGTATTTCTTTTTATAATTTTTCATTTGATAATTTTACAGATTCTACACATGGAGTTGAATTTGAGGGACATCGGCAAAATTTTTTAGGTTATAATATTTAAGTCAAGCAGTTTTTAAAATTTAAATGTATACAATTTTTGATGATGAATTAAAATAATCTTATCGATGCGTAATTTCTCTTACTTAACTTAATAAAATGTAAAATTTTATAAATATTAATTGTATAACTGGATTTCGAAATGATGGTACTTTCATACGGCTTTTACATAATGAAAAAATACATAATTGTTCAAGAATGCTATTGAAATACTCGGATCGTAAAAGCTATGCCTAAAATATAACTATTACTAAAATCTTTAGGATAATTAATCAGTTTAAGATGATAAAATATTATCACAAAAAGTGTTGCTTCAGATAAAACTAAAAATATAAACAAATAGCATATCATGGGAGTAATTGAGTCAGAAATCCTGGGAAAGTCTGAATAACATGTTATCGAATCCTATATGGATGAAACTGAAAACATTTCATTTAAAACATTTTTAATAATCTTATTTTTGAATATTAAATGTAATAATGAACTACTCCTGACTTCATAGTCAATTTGAAATATATAAATAAAATGCTTTAAGAATCATCAACAATTTTGTTAAACAAAGAGCTTTAATTGTGTAAATATTTAAAGCTGAAATGCTCATAAAATACTCAATTCTCAAGCAAATCCTTATAAAAAATAATGTAAAACATCTTATTTTATGTAATGTCTGTGGTAGGAAATCTATATATTTTACAAATAGTCTCTTATTCCTATAATTACTTTAAAAATGTTAAAAGATCGATGAAACTTTTCACTTTAAAAAAGCAATTAACCCTATAATTACTTTAAAAAAGTTAAAAGACTGAGTAAACTTTTCACTTTAAAAAAGCAATTAACCCTATAATTACTTTAAAAAAGTTAAAAGACTGATTAAACTTTTCACTTTAAAAAAGCAATTAACCCTATAATTACTTTAAAAATGTTAAAAGATCGATGAAACTTTTCATTTTGACTCCTACTGTACCTAGAGTCTGACTTAAAAACACCTTGAAATCTGCAAATATGTAACTGTATATGCATGTGTAGGTGTGGAGAGAGGGAGAGAAGCTACAAATTGCCTACTTATTATAAAAGGCTCTTGTCGTGAGTCGGTCGACATGGGTTATGGTTTGCCTACTTATTTACTATTCCTTTCTCTTAATTTTTTTTAAAAAGCAGAAGTTTTATTACAAGTCTTTAAAAAAAAATTGTGAAAATAACTACTAAATGAAATTTCCTTATATTGCATGAAAATATCTTGATCCACATTCAGTATTTATGTAATGGCTCAATCGGAACCCCCTTCCATTATTAAAATATATTTGATGCAAAATTATCACTAAAAAATATATTCTTTGTTTTAAAGCGAAAAATAGTAAGTATTTGAATTGAGATATTTCATACAGTAACCGCTTTTAGTATAGGAACAGTATTAAACACTGCCTTAACAAAATATGTGATTTATAACTATATAAATGCAAGTTATGTATTTATATTTTTCAGTGTTAATATGAATATAAACTAGGCTACGAAGAAGAAGTGTTTGAACTAGAGTTATGACTATAACCCTTTGCGGCTCAGTGTGCCAGCTAATTTCACTCGCTTCTCAGCCGTTAAATTCAACTATAAATGGAAAATAATAGGTTTTTAGGATAGGACTAATAGTACTCCTTTTAGAATGTATATAGCAGCCTTATGAAACTTCGTTTCCAAATAGGAATTATTAGAGATAAAGTTTGGAAAGAAAAATTCCTTAACTCAAAGATAAGAATTTTTTTCAGCTCTGAACGTTAACAATTTTAGTAAATTAACTTGAAAATTTTCCTCCAGTATTCTTGAAGTTTTAATTTATGATTTTCTGTAAGATTCAACAATATTTTTTGAGTGTATCAAGGTGGCTGTATCTAAGGGGGTTCTCATATGAGGGGGGTGACCCCAAAGAGGGACGACCCCCCCCGTCAGAATGAAGGAAGTTTTTTAATTTTTTTTTTTGTAGTTTCTATGTCTAGACAATAAACTAAACCATTCATGATGTTTTTTCACTATATTTCAAAAAATTTAATGTCTTGCGCCGCGAAGGTATAAACAATTATTTTACAAGTAGTCTCCATTGAACTAGTATATAAATAAGCTTTTTAAAAGTAGTCATCTCTGAACTAGCAATGATAAAGTTATTGCAGACACTACATTTTTAACGGAGTTCTACGGAGTTGACTGTATTCCAGTGATAAAACGAAACTGCTGATGTTTATAATATTCTTCGTTTTGTGATGATAAATCTGTCACTTAAGCTGTAAGAGCTATATTATATCAATATTAAAGTAACAAATTTAAGCACATATCTGTCTACCGTAAACCAATAAAGAAAGGAAAAATTATTTATTTTTCCTTTCACAAACAAACTACTCCAAAACGTGGTTAAAAAAATATTTTGACATCTTGATATTGTCTACCAAATCCTTACGAATAAGTACTTAAACAAACTTCCTACAGCGCAGCGACTGGATTTCTGATCAGAAGGCTGTACCGTCGGCTCTTGTAGTCGACCCCCCACCGCGCAAGTACATGGGAGAGCCAGAAGTGGCTGAATCTGCAGTCGGATAAAGATCAACGGAGAAGATTTTTGTTGGAGCGCGAAGATCAACACAAACAGAAGAGCGAGGGGCCCATATGCCACAGCAGTTTAAAACCGACAACTTCAAAGAATGAAGACCTGCCACAGGAGGTAGACCCCTCCTATTGTATTACGAATGTTGGACATATGTCCGGTAGCTTTTTGATAGAAGCCCTCTTTTCACTACATAAACCGTGCGACAAATTATTCCTACTCTTTTTGCGACCTCAAAGGTGAGACTGACTCCCATAGCATTGCATATAAGGGAGGGGAAGGGAGGTATCTGTTTCACTCCCCTTTTAGGGAGCTATCGTATTTTTTTGGCATTCGTTACACTTCAGGTATTAGCCTGCCTCTAATGTGCAGCATGGGTGTTATTCTGCGTACTTCTTTCCTGTGCCTTATAAATGCCTTCTTTCATGGGCATATGTGGAAATTTATTTCGTTTTTTTAGCGCAAATGTGTTGTGAATGATGTGAAATAAGTTTGGGCGATATATAGGGACCAGATGAATGGGATGAGATAAAAATTGTTCTGGTTGTTTAACTGTAAAGATAACACCACCCATCTGACTTATTTGGATTCGCCTTATTTGCCAGCATTTGCTTTAAAATAGTCAGCGAGATTTGCAATGTGATTTCAAACTTTGGAAAAAATTATCATATCGGTATCACATCTGTAAAAAAAATTCAATGTGAACTTTGCATACTCGGTCTCAAATTTTTCAAAATATGGCAATTGAAATTGTTTTATAAAAACATTCTGCTTCAATTCATGTAATCAAATAATGTGCAATGTGATTCAACGTGGTTATGTGATATCATCGTGATTGTGCTAAGCTTTAGAAATCAAGACGTTTCAAGAAATTATGTCTTTTATTGATGTTTGAAATTCTAATACTTGCTGTAAATTTCTATTCTCTTCTTAACTTAAAAAAAAATACGGTGAGCATTTATAAACAAAATTTGAACATTTTTTGAAATTGAAACGTGATTAAAATGTTCTATCAGGAGTATGTTATTTCATTGTAACACGAACTGATTTAATTTTACTTCGTTTATTTTTAGTATGAAAATGTTCTGATTGCAGTTTCCCTTGCATTGCATGGATAGATATTTAGTGCTTTTGATTAGAGAAATACTTATAGAGAACTGATGACAAAATTTAAGCAAAGGAGCTGTTGTTCCTTAAAATGAATTCGAAAAAGAAAAAAAATTATAAAAATTGAGAGTAAATGCAAAATTTTTATAGCTTGTTTCCAGCTACCCTGTGCAAAAGAAAGGGAGGAATCGTAGCTTTTTTAAAAAACAACTCTTTCAGAGAGTTACCGTTTTCTTTCCCTTATTAATTACATTTATTACATTTTACTTATAGCTTAATATTAATGTATGACATGGGTATGATTCTGTGTAGTAATTCTTATCTATGCATTGCTGTAGAAATCCATCCGCTCTATTTACCATAATGCATTGTGGGCGAAACGAAATGAGTTTGAGTTGATGTACAGTAAAAAGGAGTTTTAATAATTAGTTTAAAAATTTTATACTTTTTAAATTTATTCTTTACATATACTTTTAAAATTTACTCTCTTACTAATTTTTTAAAATTGTTATACTTTTAATTATTATAATTTTTTTAAAAAATTGTTATACTTACTAATTTTTTTTGTTATACTATGGTAAAATTGTTATACTCTCTTACTAATTTTTTAACATTGTTTTAAATAATTAAAATCATTGAAAATCAACCAAATTTCAAAAAGTACTATTTTTATGCTTTAATAGTTATTGTAAAAGATTTATACAATTTTTGGTGTATAAAGTTTGACTCATATTATAGAACACTTTTAAAAAAGGTTACAAATCTGACTTGCGAGCTCTTTCACACCCAAAGGCAACAGAAAGGAGATTGAAATAAAAATTAATTGCAAACTTAAACTCGTAAATTTTAATTAATTATTAATTGGCTCGAAAATTATTATAATTGTATAAATATCAGCATACAAATGGGAATAACTATTAACTGATAAGTAAAGCTGATAGTTTTTAGAATTAGTAAAATTTCAGTTATCCCTTAAAGGCCAAGTGTTGTCTTTAAGCAACATGCCCAATTTTGTCTTCTAAAACCTTGAGAATAAGACTGAAGCTCTAATGCCTGTTGTTGCCAATAGGATACATACTGAAATTTTTATTAAATCAAGTTACAACACATATATATTGCAGTCTGAGTACTGATAAAAAATAAACATAAAGTGATGTTTTTCACTTGGGGTTGCATCTTTTTAGCTCTGTTCGTACGCTTGAAAATACCATATTTTATTGTATAATGCTGAATTTTAGAACAAATAATTATCCGTATTATTATTTATTAAAATTCATCTGTGTTTGACATGTGTTTAGGAAAGTTTGAAAGTGCGTTTTGGAATTTGAAATTATGAGAAATTGTGTTGGTTGTTTTAATCTTTTTTCCTGTGAAGCAGTGTACTTTGTGAAGAAATTTTGCACTCGAATTTTCTGGCGTTCTTCGGAACTGTTAGTGACTCGATATTTGTATGTCCGTAAGGATATGTCAAATTACTAGTTTTCTTACCAAAGAAATTTTTTTTTATGAAATAAAGCCCAGTGTTGTCAGATTGTCACAAACTGCTTTTCAGCCATAAACCGTACTTAAAATAAAATAGGATTTTTGAAAGTATTTAACCCATGTTTTATTCAAGAAATGAAAGTCAAAAATCATTTTAAGATCAATTTTTAAAAAATCGGGCTTTTAAGGGTTGACTTCAGCTACACTGAAATTCAAACCTACTGCTTCAAAATGATACAAACTTTTAAGGGAACATACGACTCTTAAACTTAGAAAGAATTGTGGAAAACAGTCCAATTCGATACATTATATCTCTGAAAGAATGCAATTCACAAACTCACTTTTATCTTCTTGAAAAATATCTGTTCCTTCTCTTATAGTAAAAATACCTTCAAACCTTCATATTTGTATGTATTTATTTGAGAGAGTAATAAATATGGGTATAATTTTTGGAGAAAAAATGAGATAGTCCCCTTGCGCGCATGATTGCGGATAAAATATTTATCTAAACACAATGTTTTGGGTATCTAAGTAATCCTAACAATCTGTTTAAAAAACTGAACTATAATTTATTAACATTTAAATTTAATTTCTATTTTATATACCAATTTAAAATAAAAAAATGCTCAAAATAGTTAAATTTACAACTCTTCTCATCCCACAAAAAATACTTCTTTGGAGAAATATGCATAAAAATGTAGTTTAATTTGCAGAACATATCAAAATACATATTCGATAAAAATTTTATGTAAACATATTCAATTGTTCTTGAGATATCGTGCGCGCAATATCAAAAATTACATTTTGAGATACAGCGCTTTAAAGATATGGCCATGATCAATTTTTACGTTGAAGAGCTCATACATTTCCCTTCAGAACTGTTATGCACAGGAAGCGAGTTTGCCAATATCACTTGTTAGTCTCGTAAAGTAGAGACGGGCAGCTTGAGTAATACTAGTTATGAAGAGCTGCTGGATAAGCTAAAAGCGTCCTGGCTTATTGCATGCAGTGGAATTTCTATGAGATGGAGCATCTTTAGAAATGACGAATCGTATGATTTAAAATAGACATTTATTAGACGACCACATTTAAGAACATATTTACATATCACATCTTATAGTAAAGCAACAGCTTACAGCTGAAGTCTCTCCGAGGAGAGAATGCTTAGAGAACCGTAGGTCTCTCTCCTTTTTTCAAAAGACACAGTAGAGACAAGTATATATACTCTAATAATCATCTACATATCAGCTGCAGGAATCGGATAGACAACGTCATACGATTCCGATTAAATAGCTGCAAAAAAAATGGATGTCAAGTGAAGTGATTAGTTTAAAGAAAGAATGCTTCAAAACTTAGAATAAAGGTACGAGAGACAATTTAGAAAAGATGCGAGCTTCTTAGCTTAAAATGCAGAATTTCCTAACAAGAACATTCATAATTTTTGGAATTTTTTTAACGCGGATTGTTTTAAATTGTTCAGAAAAGACAGCGAAATAATGTATATTTTTTTCATAAAATGGAAAATTTTCGAGGTCTAACAGTCGTATGTCCCCTTACGAGAAAATATTCCCATCTTTTCTTGATTGCATATTTTTAAAAATATGGGTAGGAAAACATGCGAAGAATCCATAGCTGTCAATAAACATTTATGAGAATCAGATCGAGTTTTGATAAGCACCGCAGGATGAGAAGCTTACGGTTGAACCCAAACCATAAGCTAATTCCGAATCGATGCGCATTGTCAAAGATTTCTTAGCAATTCCCCAGCACTAAATCCATTCCCCTTTTTCTATATCGATACCAACCAGTGGAGAGGAAAATCAAAAAAGAACTGCCATAGTTATAAGCTTACATTGGCAACTGCTGTCAGTGGCACAAAGGTTGTTCAGTTGTAAGGCGGCCATAGGATCGGGAGTAAGGCTTCCTAATACACTTTCACGCCTGTCTGTCAGAGTTCGAATACACTTATTGTAGGGGGAGGGGTCGAACAAATAGGTTATGGTTCGCGTATTGCCATTGTTGGCCCTCTGGCTGGCGTGTCCATTGTTGAAAAGTTGGGGATCGCCGAGGTCGTGACAATGATTTTCGGATGGATGGAAAATGGGTAGTTGCTGTTATCGTTACGAGTTTACAACCGAGACCAATTTTATTATTAAATACGAAGGATGGTAGTTCTTTTTTTAATATTTTTTATACTTTTTTTTAAAATTCGCATCCTTTCGTAAGTGAGGAGATAAGCGATTACATGCATACAGCGAAAGGAAATAGAAGTTTGAGCAGATAGAATGGAAGTTAAAAATTAAATTAATAAAGATGTAAAAGATCACTTCGCGAAACAGTTTTGTAATTTCCATTTAATTTATTAGACGTTGTAACAGATAGAAATTAACACAACTAGGGAAAAAAAGAAAATTTTTGAAAATATTTAACCATTGAAAGCAAAATGATAAAAATAATAAATTTATTAACCCTAGCTATATGTATTAAAATAACTGAAAATATTCAGTTTATAACTGAAAGCTGGTACAGTTTCCAGCAGAAGTCGTTGTTAAGTCCAGCTATATCACAATAAATATTTCTAGACTTAAGGTTCGATAGAAATGTATTCATTCTATCAAAGAAATTAAAATCTTTTCTGCCTATGTTGATGTATATTAAGCAAACAGAAATTTTAATTCTTATAACGAGGCAAGACACTTTTAATTGAGTCATTAAGTACTTTTTGTAGGTATTTTGTAATTAATACAAAGAATGAAGTAGTATAGGAGGAGTAGAATAGCGAAATAATTTTCAATTATATTTTTATATCAGAATAAGTAATGAATTATAGACGTTTTCATGGCCTTGTGGTATAAGGTTTGCTTCCGGCTCTTCGTATATGAGGACATTGCGCCCAAACTACCAAACTACACTAAAGCCGGCCATTCACTTCACAGATAAACTAGATATTTTCGAACGTGAAAAGAATAAAGCAAAAAAAATTTATGGAAATTAGCCAAATGGCTCGTGGTGGTTGGAATTCCGTCTGGACTGAAATCGGAGGGTAAACGATGGAGTTTAAAGCCTCGCTTCAGAGGGACTCTGAAAGAGGCTAGCGAAATGAACAATGCCTTGCATAGTTTGAAGCCTCACTTTGAGGGTAGCATAAATTAAAATCTGCTGACTGGGGAAAATCGAAAAGCGATTGACAAGCAGCTGTAGAGAGGGGAAGAAAATCGCCCCCCAACTTCGTTCAGAGTTAGCGTCCTTTTAAATACAAGTGAATGGCATGCCTGTATTCTTCGATTAAATTGGGTGAAAAAAACCACGTTTAGGACAAATGGCATGGTTATACTTCAGGTGAATGTCCGGCTTAACGGAAGAACGTTTGACCCACGCGGATACTATAAACGTGCACAAGACCTTCGTATGTGGCAGATATTCCGACGCCCCGGTATAGAAATCCAGACATTGTCATTAGGCCATCACGCCCCTGATTAATGAAAACAGCGAACTTTTTCTAATTTTTCTTAATAGTTCAAGTCTTCCTAAGTTTATCTGTTTCTAAAGAATACATTTTAACTTGCATAATATCTAGACATGTGAAGAAACTTAGATTATGTTCAAAATTGTGTCAAATTCTGAAAATTTCTTTTAGAAGATCTGCTGAAACCAAGCCATTTTTCAAAGAAGCACACAATTTTTAAAAGAGTTTTAATTAATCCTTATGTCTACAAAGTAATACAAGTGATAATAATGTGCATTGTTTATGCATTCCTGGCTTATTTTTGCAAAGTTTTAATAATTAACATATTTCATTGCTTTTATTTATTTGGATCTTGTGCAGCGCTTCCAATTGCTTCCTCTGCTCCATCTGCAACATTCCGGATTGATATTTAAACAATATGGTCATTAGGCAAAATCAATAATGTTATACCAAAAAATTTAAAATGAATTATTCAGTGGAAGAGAGGAATAATGAAATATATATATAATTTTTAAACCATTAAAACTCATATAACATTTTCATCATATACAGCTATTAAACCCTCATTTAAAATTAAATATAATAAACAATATAACCTAATATTGCTAACACAATGAAATACAGAAAGCTAATAAGATTAAAAACTAGTACTATGAAAAAGCCAATCCAGATATGGAATACCAACAATCAAATGCCAATCGACCTTAGGAATCGATTATGTCACATTATTTCGAAATTTATAGGCACCAACCTTCTGTGAGGGCCAATTGTTGGAAAAAGACAACAAATATAGGAGTAAATCTCCAAAATATTAAGAAAAGAACGAGAAAATTAACTAAATGCTTACTGATTCAAAGTCATAGCAAAAAATGCCAAAAGCTAAATACGAATTACAGTTCCGAAGATATATATATATCAATGTCATGAAAATAAAAAATGTTGAAATGAAATGGAGAGACTGTAGTTAATCGGTAAAAGCGTATAGATGCTCATCAGGGTAAGTAAAATCTATACGAACCGCTAAAAAATTAGTGAAATCAG
>BGPR01000407.1:240185-253234 GCA_013235015.1 Araneus ventricosus
CCATTTTATTTCAACATTTTTTGATTTTCATGACATTGATATATTTTCCACAAATCTTCTTGAATTGCAGCATTATTGCGCATTCGTTGCGTTTGTGTTATATATTTCTATATTATTTTATCTTCCCCTTTTATATATATATTCCCCTTTTGTTTATTTTTTCTCTTTAAGAACTCTCGGCTTTTTCTTACAGCAGATTTTTTTCTTGACATTTTGTTTTATGAATGTTTATGTTGTATATGTTGCTTTTACAATTATGCTATGTTTGTTTCTTATTTGTTATATATATATATTGCGCAGTGGGCACCCCATGAAAGATGTTACTTTAACATATCACAACTTATTTAAAACCGGATATGAAGAATTAAACTTAACTTTGAAAATATTAATCAAGCAATTAAAGAGATCAAAATTTCATCTGTAAGTTTAGATAATCAATGTACGTTTTTTAAAGCAATTGCGCTTGCGAAAACGTTGCATCTGCTAAACACATTGCCGTGTTTTAACTGCTATTGCGAAGCTATTAATTATAACAAACTTCTTTCAGATAGGAGCAATAAAAATCATTTTTACATGTTCTGTCAACCTGTATATATTAAAACATCTGCTGTGAGATTATTTGATTTGGTTGAAACATGAGCAATTAATCTTTAATTGCCGTGTCATGTATTACCACATGTCAGTACGAGGAATATAAACAGTCTTCGGTGATGAATTGCATTATTTAGAAAAATTAACTTCTGAACGATCACACCCAACGAAAACGGCATCAAAATTAAAATATACGATAAGACGCTAATGGTAAGGCAATTTGTCGAAACATCTGCTCTAACCTGATGCATAATTTGATTAAGCAGACCATTTGCAGACATCTGTGGCTTTTAATGACAATTAAAAATGCGCATAATACTACTTTTATTACATTTTAAATTGTTTCTCCTCTTTATTATTTTATCTTCAATAGTCACACGTAAAAGCTTGAACTGATTTACTTAGCTTTTCTTTCCTCCAATTCAGTTTTCACTTCCTATTTTAAATAAATTTCAGCATTTTATTGAGAAAGGAATATGCATTCAGTTACCGTTTCTTTTATCCCAAAATTTTCTTCAAGGACTAGAAACTCTTTAAATTCATTTAACTTCAAGCGTTTGAAAATCAGTAGGTTGGAATATGGCCTATCTTCACTCTTAAAAATGATTTCTCTATAACTGAATCCCCATCATTCACTTTATATTTTTCTCTTTATTTTTCTTTAATTTCTTTTTGATTATTTAGCTACATTTACAATATTATCAATTAATTACAATAATATCAATTTGTGTGCAACCCCTCATCTTTTTGCTTCTCTTCGACAGGAGCTAACATTCTGCTCGTTGTAATGACGATATCTTTCTGAATACTAATGATATTGAACTGAATATTTTTATATAAGTTTCCCTATATATCTGGCTTGAAAGTTGTGAAAGAAAAATTGCACTATGTTTCGCGCATGCGCAGTAAAACATTATTTACTAAAACTGCTCATAATTCCTGTAATATTCAACAATTCTTCTCCAAAGTTTTACACAAATGCTTTTCTAACATATTGTCATCTTTTCTGCAAGTTTTGTATAATATAACAGAAAACTCTGCATGTTATAAGCAAAAAACAGGTGGAAAAATTTGAGATTTTTTAAGAAAACCTTTATATCTGCCCAAATATTTGTGCTGAGTTTACGAACATTCTTGTAAATATTATGCACATTAAACATTACCATTTCTGAAAGTTTCATCTTGTTATCGATATTCTGTGAAGCAGGGTGGGCCAAACACCTTTTTGTCTTCATCAGTTTGTAGACGGTCCCCTAATTGTCCTCAGGACCGAATCATCAATGTAAAATGTGAGTTATTATCTATTCTTTACATGTACGAAGTTTAAAGGCAGTCGGTTAAACCATTCCGGAGAAATTCTAAAAAATGTGAAAACCTGCAAGTGTCCGGATACTTTTGGGCATATAGTGTATATGGAGTTTTCAACAATTAATATAGCAGCTTGGCTGTGGACAAGCTTTAGCCAGGTTAAATTAATTTTGCTGTACAAACCATCCCTGTTATTAAAGTTGTTGAAAAAACAAACAGGGTAATTTACCCTAAAATGAAAGAATTTAGAAAGAAAAATCATACACTAACCCTAACAATAAAACATAACTATATAGAAAGGACTAAAATTCAAGATAAAAATATGTAATACAGCAATATATTGCACTAAAAACAATAAATATATCACTCAATAAAATACCCATACTTATTCATTAAACATTAAATAATCAGTGTCTCTACCTATCCTTACCAGAATTCCATATTTTTAATAGGAACCGCCACTTAGCTTGACATCACAGATTGCCAAAACTAGATTTCCAACTATGAAACAGCATAATTGACCAAATAATATAATTAATTTTGATATTAAAGAATTAGAATATATATATTTCCTGGGTGCCACTGTCCATGTTGACAAAACGTTAATGTGCCACTTTTTAAAGCCAAATACAATAAGCAGTCCAAAAATACCACGCCCCGGGCGCCGTTTACATAAGCTAAGCCATTAATGATGACGGGGCGCGAAAAAATCATATGACCCAGGCACCACTTGCCCTCGGATCGCCATTGAAGGTGTGAGGAAACATGCTAATCTAGCAATTTGGAGGTTTCCTCACACCTTGACCTCTTTGACTTGAACTATCCTTAAGGACATGCAAACTTCGGCTACTAGAGCGCCAGCTTAACTGAAATTTGAAATACAACTCTAATTTCAATTAGTGCAAAACAAGCTATGCGACGGATGGGTGGGCGATCGAAGGCAGGTCTTACACTAAACCCGGCACCTCAATCTGCAACTGCATGTTTTCACAAGTTCTATTTAATAAAATGAAAGAAGCTGTTTCTAACTCAAGGTTCACTGCTTTATGAAGTATATGCTATAAATAAGCGACCTTGATTACGAAACTTTTATAGTATACACTCTCATGTGCGCAATTACTTGATTAATTACAAAAACAAAAGCAAAAAAAAGACTGGAGGCTGTCTTTTTCAAACAGCCGGGCTGATGTTAAAGGCGTAGGACTACTTTACTCGCGTGACTCTTTTGTTTCTCGAAGCTTCTCGGATTCTCTTTGTTATTCGCGATTCTCTTTTGTTTCTCGAAATTACTCGCGATATTCTTGTTTCTCGAAGTTACTTGTGATTCTCTTTTGTTTCTCGAAGTTACTCTCAATTCTTTTTTGTTTCTCTGAAATACTAATGTATGGAAAAATTGGCGAAATAAAATGAAACTAAGGTTACAATGAAAATTGTTTTATTTCTCAATAAAATATATTACAATGTCAATGTCTCCTGCTGTTACCCTTTATATCTAAAATAAGACATTAGTTATGTTCTTAACACATGTAGTTACCGAGATATAGAGGATCTCCCATACAACGTTTTTTGTGGCGTTTTGGCGTGTGAATCAAATTCCTTTCTGAGACCCCAATGGGAGGAACGTAGTCCTACGTTAAAAATTGATATGATATAGTAAACGTTACATTATTATTATTATTAACATTACATATAACATTACAATATTAAACATTAGAAAATAACACTGAACAGTACAACAAAATCCTAAACAGTTGTAGCTAACACACTAAAACGAGCACCGCAATAAAGTAGTAAAAATTAAATAAAGATAGAATACGACAGCAATATAAGTAGCCAGTATATGTGTCTGGAACAACTGTAGACAGTCAAAATTAAAGAGAACGAAAAAGGAGAGAAAAGAAATGTAAAATTTTCTCAAACAGTTTAATAAGTTAAGACGGCATGATAAAACAAGCCTTCAATGGTGCATTTCCCATGTAAATCACGCAATTTGACGGTAATTGAGTTTACAATCGAAAAAGAAATAATTTTATCAGAGTAGTACTTTAAAATAATGAAATTCTGTTCTCTTATTATTATTATTATTTCTTGTTTGCTTGCTAAAAAAAATAATGATGAATATTTTTAAATCAAATCTGTACGGAAAGAAGGAAAGGTAATAACTTTGTTACATGTTGTCAGTTTTTGTCGGCAAAATAACGCAATTAGGGAGAATTTATTGCATTTTCAGAAACAATAGACTATAAATCAAGACAAGGAAAATTTCCATCGCAAGGGTAAGGCACTTATGCGGAATACTTCAAATGTCAGCTTGAAAGAAGAAAGTATTGTAACGAAATTGTCTTGTGGGTGTACGTGAATGCAATCCAATAAGCAGGATTAGAAAAATAAAGCTCTTTATTTTACAAATATTCCAAGCAAAGGAACGCAGCACAAGTATTAACACAGCACTAGTAAAAATTCACAACAGAGATTACCAATAAATCTCAACACAGCGCTCAAAGCTTTCTTGTTACCTCACTAGCTTGCTTGATGATCAAATTCCAACTAACTCTTCTTGGCTTGAGAGCTTGCTTTTATACTTTTCAACAGGAAGTGACTTCATTACGTAGGAAGTGGCGTAATCTCCAGAAAGTTCATGAAATCAGTAGAAATAGGTTGCAAGTTCGAGGTCCTTCTAGAAAGTTCGCTTTGTCGCCAAAGTCGCCAACTTTACCGCCAAGTCACCAAAACGGTCACCAAATTTAACGCCAATTCGCCAAGTTTGTCGTCAAGATTAGCATCTCAGGGGAAAGGACTTTATAGCTTTGTAACAGTATAAAAGGTAGCAGAGAAATTCTGTGTCATGTCCTGACAAATGCGACTGTTCAATTTTTAAGGTATGTGTAAGGTTAAAGAAAAGTCACAATTTATAAGTCCATTGTCCATTCGATATTCGCATAATTTTACGAAAATGATTTTCAACTGATTAGTCAAAGCAACCAAGATTTGGTTTGTAAAGAAAATCTTACAGAAACTCGGCGTTTTTATTTAATAAAGATCACCATTAAACAGAAAAAAATGTATAAAAGTGGCGAATCTATGAAAAATTTTGGACTTGGAGATTTCAAACAAATCTAGCTAACAAATTTTTTAAGTCAAGAATTGTTTTATCTAATAAACATCGATATTTTTCTGAAATCTTATAAATAAATACCTGTCTAACACCAAGTTTTTAAATGTTCAGATCTATAAAAGAAATGCGGAAATTAAGAAAGCACAGGTAAATAGGTATTGGTATTAACTGTTTTAAAATTCTAGTGTCTGCTCAGGGGTGGAATAACCTTGTCGAGGCCCCTGGCGTTAAACTTCTAAGGGGCCCTCTGAAGGTATCACACATATGCATTTTTATATTTTGATTTGTCAGTCATTAAAATAATATGATTGTGGATACTTTTAATGAAGACAACTATATTTTTATTAATAATAATTACATTTTTTAAATACTATACTATGTAACTTTATAATTGCAGTCAATTCTGGATAATTCGAACTTGTTTAATTCGAAATTCTGCATAACTCGAAATTTTTCCTCGGTCCCTAGAATTCTGTATTAAAATGATGTTAAAAAATCGTAGATAATTCGAATTTTTCGTACTATTGCCCTTAAAATATTACTGTAAAAATTGTTCCTGAGACTTTTCTCAGCTAAGGTGCATTATTTATTTTATCGGTCTTTCTAAGGAAAAGAAAAGCGAGGGTTGGAACGTCACTATGCGTTGATTTCCGATGATTTTTCTGTCCACCCTCTAATGTTACCCTCTCCCCTCCCTCCCTACAGCATTCACTATTGATTGGTCATCCAAAGCCTGTCTGCATTTTCAGATTGCATCCACAGAAGCAATTAAAAATATGTCTTTCTTTAAAAGTGATGAATAATTAAGCTAGTAAAAATTGCTTGATTTAATGAAAAAAAAATGTAGTAGTATTCTTAGATAAAGTTTGTGTTAAATCTTTGATCGTGGAGTTAATCTTTTTAATTTATCTCTACTGTTTGAGAGAATATATGTAATTAGAATTTTTGGATATTTCGAACTTTTTCTCTTTTCTGTAGTATATTTAATCTATTAATTACATCTGAATTAATCATAATAAAATATTTTGAGTTGGCAAAAATATATCATAATTTAAGTATTTTTTTAAAAAATTCCCAGAATCGAAGGAATATAAGAAGTATGTGATATTTAAAATTAAGTATTTAATCAAAAGTGTAACCTGTGCTAGTTTTCATTTAAAAAAATAATAGTTAGTTATAAACCATTTTGTCTCTTCATTCTAAGATAAATTTCTTGAAGCTTTAATTCATGTACGAAAAAAAAAAATGTTCCTAACTTTCTTTCTGCCATTTATTTTTAAACTGAGGATTAATACCAAATCGGACTCATTCCGAAATTTTTCTGATTATTTCACAATACAGCAAAGATGTAGAGGCAGATTTGTGTTATTAATCACTCATGGTAAGTTACAAATACCTTTCTGATGCACTAAAAATATCGCCGAACTTGAGAAGATTCGGAGATCGGGTTGAACAGAACATGAAATTGATTTTTAGAAAAACACGCGAAATGTAAAATAAAAACTTATTAATTCAAAAATGGCATAATTTTAATTTTTATGCATTCATTAAAACATCAACAACATGATGTTTTAATAATTGATGAAAATTATACACATTAAATCTAAGCAGTAATTACTTTTTATGTTTAGGAAATACTCCATGTTTGTTGAACGTCTCATATAAACGACATGACGTGAATGCACGTTAAATTATGCAAAATTCATGCACACATTGCCTCGAAAGAAGACTATTATCACTGTTTGTAAATTATTTACTTTTGGGGAATAAGTTAAGGGGTCTATTCTGGTACCCCAGGTTGGGTTGGGAGGCGTGACTCCCCCCGCCCGCAAAACCGGGGGTACCAGAATACACCCGTAAATATCGCTTCTTTTTATCGGCAGTGTCAGCAAAACGACAATTTTCGAATCTTGTTAGCTCTAGTTGGTCAGCATTGTGATCGACGCCGGAATGATATACTCATTCGAATCACTGATTGATTCGAATTAGTATATTGAAGAAGATGTAATTTTCTTAATCGCCACACATATATAAAGGTGATAGTGGTTTTTTTTTTCGGAGAATATGTCAGGATGTGAGTGTATCGCGACCTGTTATGAGATATAGGGGTCTATTCTGGTACTCCCGGTTGGGTTGGGTTGGGTTCCGTTGTTAACAACGGAACCCAACCGGGGGTACCAGAATAGACCCCAAACAACGGAACCCAACCCAACCGGGGGTACCAGAATAGACCCCATGGAATACTCGTGCTTACTTCCATATGCCAAGTATCGTTTTATTATCTATCTTGTGTTATGGTTACGAGTAGTAACCATGTTGTGCCATAATAAATGTCAATTTAAAATTTAAATCGTCTCCGTCGTCATTTGTGTGGATCTCTATCTTTATGAAAAATTAAATTTATCAATTCGGGTTAATTTTTCTACGACATTATTAAGTTCAAGTGTTATTTAACTCGAATGTGTTCCACGTATAGCAGTGACATTCTGTTTAATAAACTATTGTAGAAGTTCAAGACATTGAACTTCTCCAATAAATTTTGACTCTTTTCCAGAGAGAAAATTATTTTTAAAAAATTTTATTTAAAAAAATGAAAACACAAAGAATTGGAAAATATAGAAATCCCATTTAAGAGCATATTTTTAAGATAATAATTTTTCAAGATATATTTTCATTAAAATAAAATCAGCTGTTCGTAATATAAAATTTAAACAGACTTGAACTTGAATTTTGTGTTGAAAATACAACATTTCAGATGTGCTGTTCTAACAAAAATTACACTTTTTGGACTCGATACCTAATTTTTATTGAATTTTTATTGATTTGGAAATGACTCAGTAATTGCGAGTCGCAATATTTACGAAGCTCCCAAATGGGAATAGAACACTAAAGCCTTTACTGTTTCTGTTGAATATGAATTTAAAGAAACTATTTTATTTTTGTTGACATTTCATAAACATTAGTTTCAAATTAAATAAAGGCCGCTAGATTAGATTGCTGCATTCTATTTAATAAAGCTCTGAGCGCATGAGAATTGGCATGTTGCTCGATGAAATGCTTACTTTAAAATATTATTCAAAATTAAAATGGCATTTTAAATAAAATTTAACCTATTGTCTCTAAAATCTTTTCTGAACGAGCCAGTTCGTTAGACAGAGTTGTATTTATTCGAAAGGATGAGAATTCGTTTTCACACAATTATGTAAAGGGAAACAGTGGATTTTTTTCTCCCTGACAGCAACCCAAAATTTGTGGAAGTTTATTTCCTCGCCTTACTGTGGTTAGAGCCTCGCACAGCTATGAATAGTGTCACTTCTCAAATGAGGTTTGGTAAGCAATATACTTTCGCGCGGCAACACAAACCAGAAAAATTAAGAAATTTCATCTTTTAACGAGATTTCTCATGTTCGTGGGATGGCTAGATAAAGATAAAAGACGCTAGAGGACCATGGCGATGAACATTCTCAAATGACCCTTAAGGCGACAAGGGACCTTCAAAATCATTTTTTAAAAATTTTCAACTAATCAATTTGAAACTTTGCAGGCATTAATAGGAATACGATATAAGACAACGCACAATATTTCACTGAATTATATTTATTTACTTATGAGTTATGGGTATAAATGTAATTTTTAATAACAATTAATGGCCTTTATGATAAACTAGAAAATTACCCGTCATGGTTTGACGGGTGCAAATTGCCTCTTCATTCGAGAGATTTCCCTTTAAATTTGACGTCTTTAAATAGATATATATGCGAGAGAAATGTTTAAAATTGATTGAAAACGAATAAAATAAACATGTTTTATGACAGGAAATATTTTTTTTATTTATATATTTCAAAAAATCATTGTGTCATCTAAAAAATCCATCGTGGTATCCATCCGTGAAACCCATCGTGCATCGTGGCGTCCAAACTATATCACGCACATGATATACTACTGACGTAATTCACTACTTTCTATTAAAAAACGGAAATTAATTTAAAATATAGGATTAATATAATTTAAAATTTCTCGGGAACTATTGATCATAGCGAGAAAAATCTTATATCGATCGACAGAAAATTTTATTTCACTATTTTAGAGCTATTAAATTTGAAATTAGAACGAAAATTGCTCTTTTAAAATTAAAATTACTGAAATTTAGGTTCTCTAACAATTAAATAATGCTGTTTAACGTCTCGCAGTGCTATGGCGCGAGTTTTATTGTTGGTGACGTCAGAGCGTTACCGGAGGATCTGGGCTATTATATTAGCAATGATCCAGGAGCTTCAAGTGTTGTTCAAATTTCATGACATTTTATATAAGTATAAACACATATATGCAGAAGAATTTTTGGCATTCATATCGAAATTATTTTGTTGTTAAACTGTAAATATTTTCTTCCATATCAAATATTGGGCATATTTTTTAAAAATAACAATAATTTCCCGTTATTATGAGCGTTCATTTTGAAATTCCTTTCTTAAACATAAATATAAATCCCAATTCCTTTTTTAAACTGGTTAGAGTAACTAATAATAAAAAATTTGAGTGATTTCGAGTAATTTTGGAGCGTCTGGAGCATTTAACACATAGCCCATTACTTATCATTAAAAATTACATTTATATCCATGACTCAGAAATAAATAAATATATTGCAGTGAAATTTTGTGTGTTTTATTCTATAGCGCTTTTATTAATGCCTGCAAAATTTCAAATTGATTAGTTGAAAATAAAAAAAAAATGATTTTGAAGGTCCCTGGTTGCCTTAATAGGCGTTTAACAAAAGTGTGGGAAGGAAATGCATAGATATCAGGAGTCGTTGGCGTTTCCGTCCACCATGGCAATTATTAAAAATAAATAACTGACAACAATTGGTTTTTTGGAAATTGAAAAGTTTTTCTAACTGAACTGACCTATCAATACTAGTGACAATTGAGTTATTTGATAATCATTCAAAATGAAAGCTCACCATTCAGTCTAATCAATAAAATGACGACTTCATGAGAAGATATCTTAAACAACCATGGGCTTTTCCCTTAGTCTAAGAAATTCTGATGGGCCTTATCCATCTGGAAGTGATTAAACACTAGTCTATTTGAAATTGGCTTCTACATCTGGTAAGATGGAAATTAATGTTGGGAGTTTCTAGAATCATTTAAGTTATCACGATATCGCAATATTTTTTACAAAAAAACTTCTTCATTTTGCTCCCTCCCTTAGAGCTCAGGGCCCCAGGCGCGCACCTGGGTTCGCCTAGCTTTTAATCCGCTCCTGCGTGTGCTCAGATATATAAAGGTGATATTGTAAACACAATTTGCAGTTGTTCTATGTTAGATGATAGAATTGAACTGATTATTAATTTTTTGCGAGTGGATTATTTGTTTACTTTTCAAATTAAATAATAAATTTTTATTTATATTTAACATGTTTTCCGTTCTGTATTTTTATGCTTCCACCTCTCTTAAGCCGTTCCCGTACACAAAATAGATGCGTACACAAAATTGAGTAAAGAGGGTTACATCAAAGCAAAGAATTTGGTTTGAAAATTCCACAGAATATTTTCTTCTGCCTATACCATTTATGAATCGTATGATGGAACTATGAATACGGGAATCTGAAATATCTTAATTTTGATATGATTTGTGAGTTATTCATTCTTATATTTTGAATACAAATTTTTTCCTATTAAAAGGAGTAGAGATATTGTTTTTTTCCGCACAAATAATTAATTATCATTAGTTATGCTGTTTCTTCTTTTCTGGATGAATATTATTTTTTAAACTAATCCAACTTTTATAGATGTGTTTTGTTAAGCAGAGAAGGAACATGTTTTTCTCACATAGCTTTTCTTAAGATTTAGATTCTTTTTTCTTTTCTTTTCCCTATTTTTGTATGCGATGAGTTTTGTGTAGTTACTTTTGATGTAAAATCTCATAAATTAATTTCATTTCTGATTCTAAGGATTAACTTTCGTATTTAAAGATTTACTACAGTCAGTTGACTCGTGTCTGAAAAGGATGAAGGATGTGACTCTGTCACATCCTTTGGTGTGAATCGTTATTTTTCTATGATAGCTGTGTTCCTAACATAAATATGATATTAAGCGAAAATATATATTACGTAAATAACTTGACTTGAAGATTGCACCGCGTCGCTAGAATAAATGACACAGACACAGTACAAAAAAAGGGGTCACATGAAATTTTGTTGGTATGCATTTTAAAACATGGGGACACGAATGAAAAAAAACGAAAGAAATAAAGAAAGAAAGAAAACGAAAGAAAAAAACGTGGAAAAACTTTAGAATTCCTTACCTTTACTTTATTTTCCCATTTCTTACCTTTACTTTATTTTACAATTTCTTACCTTTACTTTATTTTACAATTTCTTACGTATACTCTACTTTACATTAGAATTCCTTTATTTCCACCTTTACTTTATTTTTATTCCTTTTACCTCAGAATTCCTTTGTAATAACTTATATGCATAGATTAAATTGACATTTGAATGCATATAGCAAGTGTTACTATCTTTTGCATTCCCTTATCACTTGCAATCCGTAATTAATATTTATCAAGACTCTAATTGAATTATTATACGACGACGGTTTAATTACGTTTAAGAATTGATCACCTATTTTACCATGTTGTTCGGTCACTTTTGGAACTTATTTGCAATATTCGGTTCTCAATGTTCTGAAATGCATAGCACGGCGATTTAGTCTAATGGCTGCCTATTTTCAACTGCGTAGAAAATAGATGGCGCCGTGGAATAGTATTTATTTTTCGCTCCTTACGATTTCACTTGTCGAAATCTGGTTTTAAAAACATGAAAAAAACAGCAAAATTATTGATTTCTCGCCTTCTCTCCAGCACTGGCTTACTGAGCATCCTTTGTTCTCCCAACGTTACGCTACTTGGTTAATTTTTTATCTGAAGCACTTTGAATATGGTTGCTTCAGTTCTAATTAGGTGGACAGTCGTCTCGGATTAGCCTGGACAAACCTGAATTTCAAGAATTTGTCCCGGATCAAATGAGTGTTCCGTATTTCCCCCAAATTTCACCTATAAGTAAAAAGAGCATTGTAAAACACAGTAACTAAATCTAATTTTTCCAAAAAAAAATTATTAAATGTTAATTTAAAATTTTCAACTTTTACTATGTGTATAAAGTACAGACATGCCGAATTAGCCGAGAGATGATGATTTTCGACTCTTTCCCCTCGATTGAAAAAGCATAATAGATTTGAGTTAATTGCTCCAGATTGTCCCGTTTATTTCCTTATCAGTAAATATTTTATGTTAAAAAAGATCGACTGGGTTTAATTTTTTTTTAAATTAGCTTCTGCAAATGTCTCCTTCCCAGCTTTAAAGAATATGCTTATCATAATATGACCAATATGACTGAATCAGCCATAAGATAAAATAGGTAAAAAGAATAGCTAAATGCATTATTTATGCACTTTTGTTATCTCTTCCTTGATTTTAAAATGTTTCGCGCGTTAAACCTTCTCACTGCTTCTAATTTTTTTTAAATTTCATTTATTTACCATATACGTATTTTTAGAATTTGCCAATACTCCTTACACTCCCCTTACCAGCATTCCGAAATGAAATTTAGAAAATTTAGTCATTTTAATTCTAGCCAACCTGCACATAAACATGAAAATAAAAGATACAGTTCTAAATTTTGCTTGTGGCCTTCACCTTCATGTTTAATGAAACCTGAATTGTTTATGAAGTAAGTGAAGACACAATTGTCATCGCTGCATCTCCCAGGTAGCTGTCTTATTCCTGTACCAATTTTTACATAAACGTGAAAATAAAAGTTAGAATTCTGTTTTGCCTTTGACCTTCAACTTCATGCTTAATGAAAACTTAAACTTTGCATGAAGTAAATCTAAACTTTCAAACAAAAACAAACGTCAGCTTTGTTGAAAGTGCCTGCGAATTTTGTCAACGCTACCTCTCCCAGGTAGCTCTTTTATTCCTTTACCAATTTGTACATAAACATGAAAATAAAAGTTAGAATTCTGTTTTGCTTCTGA
>BGPR01000407.1:297555-315971 GCA_013235015.1 Araneus ventricosus
AATTGAATACAAATTACAGATACATTTGATTACCAGCGTAGCAAACCATTTAAAGTTTAGAGATATGCAACGGCGTGAGAATTTTCGATGATACGAGTCCTATTTTTGTTCTGTAGTATAACTAATTTTTGTATCTGAAAAGAAAATGTCTTTTTTTAAAAAAAAGAGTGTCCTTCAAGCCGTCATTCCTGGTGCTCAATATAAATCATTTTTCTTCCATCAAGATAGTGTGGAGCCTTATGTCCTAACAAGAGTCACAATTTCATATTACAACAAGATCTTTATCTAAGGTGTCATATCGGCAAATAGAGCACGACATAATTTAACTTTCTTCATTAAAGATTCTGGGCAAAGCGACACTATCTGAAGCGACTTGACTTGTTTCAGTGATGCGCATTTTTACAACCTGTAAAGAAAAAAATTTCTTGGCAAGAGAATGGAGGTTTTATCAGTGTCACCTTCTACACACTTTTGCAGAATTTCTTTTATCACCTGCGTTGAAATTTTTACTTGTCGCATTCTTGTATTCACCAGAGGCATATTCTTAATGTCATTTGGTTTAATAAAATTTCTTATCACATATCGTTTAAATCCTCTATTCAGTAAAAGTTATCTTTGCCTTATCACAAATTTAGGGATTCACCTCAATTTGGTTTTTTTCGCTTCCTTCTAGAAGCATATCAAGATAGCCAATAAGCTCTCTTTCGCGTCAAACGTGAGGTTTTGGATAAATTGCTCGGATTTGTAAGTCGGTGGTAAAGCGGATTATACATATAAAACGAGGAATGGACAAAGATACACGTGAGATTTTAAAAAAACAGAAAGTATTTCGAATAGAAATCTTTTCATTCTATGCTTTTACGATTAAAAAGTATTTTTTTTTTCTTGACTTTTGTGTAAGATAAAATCGACATTAAAGAAACGCTTGACTGACATAAGTATGTTAAGTTATGCGAATTTATATCTGATTTTTGCAGCTTTGAATAGCATTTGGAAACTTCTCTCAAAAGTTTAAGTTTTAATGGCGTGCGAATTAAAATATTTTAATAAGATATATTTTTCATTATAATCTCAGAACATCAAAGTTATTTTTCGTATACCTTATAAATTATTCACCAGCTTATAGTTAATTTCTTTATATTTATCCTCCAAATACTATTTAAAAAAATATTAGGTGTATTTCTCTACATAGATGGAGTTAGGGGCTTGCTTCTAGATGCTTGCCTTCTTTGTTCAATTGTCTAGAGCGTCTTTTTCTTGATTCTGGTTTTGAAAGAGGGGGAATATTTACATTTTCTTTTTGTCTCTTTATTGTTTTTGTTTTAAAGGAGTTTGTTAAGTTTTTTCTTTTTCCTTCTATCCTATATTCAGTTGTTGGACAGATTCAGGCCACAGAAAGGAATAAATTTTGACTATGGCCATTCCTTTATACAGAAAATATGTCCAGTTTAGAACTACAATGGCATGTGGACCAGTATCGCCATTCTGGTTCTTTTTCATTTTTCTTCCATTTTGATTATATTTCTTACTTTCTAATTTTTCTTTTATGTGTTTTAACTATTTGAGAATTTCTGTTGTTGAATAGTATAGTTTTTGTTGATTAATTTTAGGAAAATTTTGATGACGAAATCACTTAATGCTGCTGCGTTGAGCGCGCATAAAGATGTATTGTTATCGTTATTATTATTGTTTACTTTTTCTATTTTTATATATTTTTTTTCTTTTTAACTTAATTTTTGATTTTCTATTATTTGTTTTTTGTATTTTATTAGAAGTAGCTGCATATGCGTCTTTCTGAATAATGCAAAAGAGTTTCGATTAATTTCAACTTAATTTCTATTAATATTTAATTTAATTTTTGTTAAATTTTATCAATTATAACTGCTAGGAGTATTTACAATTAGAAAGATGTATCTGTATGTTTGCGGGTGAAAAGATTCTGAGACGTATATAAAATTTGTATTTTTGTTTATGTATTAAAACTCAAACCATTCTCGTTAGTTATTCAGTACTTTTAAATGCCTGCTTTCTGCTATTGTTAAAGCTGTTTTAAAATTTGTTTACCTATTTTTGGATCCACTTTACCTAATTTAAAAGCAGAGCTTCATTTTCATTGTATGACTTAGTGGTTAAAACAATAATTCACATATCTCTATCCATATTAAGCACCAATTTTTTTTTCCGAAAATGCATTTGCTTATTTGTCTTGATTGTGAATCCTATTTTATATAACTGTTCAGTTTTTGTAAATCTGTTGTAAGAACGGAATGGAGGTGCTTTGCAGGTCAATTTTGCAACAAACAGTGGCGTAGCGACTGAAGGGCAAGGAGGGGGGGGGTATAGATGCTCCTGGCGGCATATAACCGACCTTTACTTCAATTCGGACCAGAGAAAAGAACGGAGCTCGCTGATTGGTTAGCTCACTGACGTCACGCCTTCCCACCCAATTGCAAAACTTACAAGTCACACGCTCTCTAGAAGGCAAAATACTTATGAATTAAAATATATAATTAAGAAAGAAGGAAAATCATAAGAGCAGCAATATTTATTTCAATAATTCCAATATTTGATTTATTCTCGAAATGTATTAGGAATATACGTATACCTGTCTTATTTTTGTTTATTAGAATTTCTTAAAAAAGTTTTAAAATTAAGTCAATCTCATAAATTAATATTGTTATATTTTATGTTAAATATTTTAAAAAGGATACAACATAAAGAATAAAAAAAGTGCACTTTTGAGACTAAAAAATGTCTCTTAATATGCAAACTAAAGAAAGTAATTAAAATTTATAAGCTCACGCATTGCTTATTTCCTACAAGGCTTCCAGTTCGGCGAAATAAACATGACGTTAAGAAGACGCTAAGGGAAGCAGCCAATCAGCGAGCTCGGTTATTTTCTATGGCCCGAATTGAAGTAAAGGTCGGTTATATGCCTCCGGGCGCCAGTTTTAGGCGGCGCCATGGAGTCAAAACATCATTTTTAAAGCAAAATAGGATGAGGGAGCAAAAGATAATACCATACCCCTGGCGCCATGAACGCTTGTTAAGCCACTGATGATGACGGGGGCGAGAAAATGTCACTATTACCCGGGCGACACTTACCCTCGCTACGCCACTGGCCTTGATGACAAAACGTCATTTTTTGAAGTTAAATAGGATAAGGGGCAAAAAATTACCATGCCCCTGGCACCATTTACACAAACTAAATCACTGATGATGACGGGGGGCGAAAAAATTCCACTATTACCCGACTGTCACTTACCCTCTCTAAGCCGTTGGCAACAAGCCAACTTGCATTCCAGTTTGAGATAGCTAAAATCAGAAAATTCATTGAAATTTCCTCTTGGTTTTGGACTTGTCTCTTTCGAAATTAATTATCCGTTATAAGTGAAAGCTTTGTATTCTTCTTCAGATCTGATTTTTAATAATCGTATCGTTGTTTGTGCGAGATTTTCTTTAAAAATCCAAGAACCTTCAATATCTGTAGGAGGCTTTATATTTCGTCATTAATATGATAATGACGTCATTACAAATGTCTTGTGATCTTCAAATTCGTTTCTATTCGCGCATTTTAAAACTTCTTCCACTTTTTTTCTTCTTTCTAGCCCTTTTTACCGGCCTTCTTGACTCATTATTGCCTTATAACACCAAATATCTAAAGTACTTTTCGTTTATCTGTTGCCAGTTATGGATGTAGGAAAATAAATGGTAGCCATAACTTTTAATCGCAATATTTAATTTTCCTTCTTTGGTTCCTATTATGTTTTTGAAGATGGATATTATGAATTATACATGAATCTATTCTATTTGTAAGACATTTTTAAATTATATTCTTCATTTCCAATTTTATAATATAAACAAATTTTTTTAAAATGAATTATACTAACATTTTGCATGTTCTCAAGATAGATAGTCTTGAAAAGTGGCTAGTAAGAACAATAAACAATTTTGCTACTTTTCCGTCAGCTGAATGGAACTACTAGTGGCGCCTAAGTTGCCAAATTGGCACTGAAAAATATGCGATTTTTCGCCAACTTCTCAATACAAATTTGCTGCATTTAACGCACTAGCGTTTGTGTTGGCTGATGCCAAGCAACACTTGCGAGTGTTGAATGCGAGTAATAATTGGTTAGGCATCAGCCAACAGAAAAGTGATATTTCGAACCTCCATTTATGTTTGGCGCTTCATGCTGTCAAGCTGACGGAATAATGCCATAAATTGTTATGGTTTTAATACTGATATTTTCCTCTTCGTGTAGCCTTATAGCTGAAAAAATAGTCTGTCATAGTATAAGATAGATACAGTAGTAGTTTAATTAGCAATGTCCTTTCAAATGCTCAGAAAAGTAGCTGCGTATAAAAACAATGAAAAAATATTGTGAGAGTATATAGAAAGATCTTGCAAATTATACATTTTAAGTATATTATTTAAATTAGAGCATAAATAATAAGAAAAGTAAATAAAATTGTTGAATAGCTAAGCTAGTTTTTTAAGCAAATTATTTCTTTTAGCGAATGAAACTATATCAAAATACTAAAACTAAGCTGATAAAAAAATCACTTAATTGAGTATTTAAACCGAATTTTTATGAAAATCTGTTTAGAAAAACAAAACAAAAAACAAACAACAACTATTAATGACAACGAGCACGGATGCAAACACTAAAATAGTAAAATAAAAATACTTACACTATTTATGATTGCGAATTATATCCTTTTCTATAAATTGCAATTCCTATGAACCATTGGTATTCGGCATGGAAATCTAATCACACAACAAAGAAAAAATAGTTTTTAAATTATTTCACGAAGGAGGAAAAAATTCACTACATCAATGGTTTTTTTATAGGAAAATAAAAGTTTCTCTTTATGTTCGCATTTTCTTTCTCTTCAACTGTCGTTATAATTCGATGCTTTTTTGTACTTTCCTCTGTAAGTAGTAATTTGACTATCGCGTTTGAATATGCATGTTATGTATTCATCCTATTTGTAAGACATGCATGAATTCTGTCTCGAGCATTCAAACAAACAGACATGCAAATCCTAATGGCACGAGCTATTTGTGTGCTCAGTGACCATTTTTAGCACGCTATATCATTATGTCGAAAGGACTTTCATGTTTTAAATAAATGATAAGCCATGAAAACAAATATGAAATAAATTGAGAGTAAAATGAACTGTCGACAATCGTCGCTACAAGAAAGTTCAAGCGAGTTTAGTTTAGCCAAGTTAAATGAACAATTTTTTAAGCTACTTGAAGATTTTATTGTAACTGACCTCGTCACTTTGTACTATGATCAGGAGACGATGATGACACCTGAATCGACACTTTGTCTGCAAATTTCCGCACCACATCAGAGAAACTTTAACTTATCAGAAGACGATGATGACACCTGAATCGACACTTTGTCTGCAAATTTCCGCACCACATCAGAGAAACTTTGACTGTGATCAGAAGACGATGATGACACCTGAATCGACAATTTGTCTGCAAATTTCCGCACCACATCAGATAAACTTTGACTACGATCTATTTAACTCTCACCGGTCCAGCTTACCAGCAGATCTGTAATAGTATCAGGTCTGGAGCCAATGGCCCTCCAGTCCCTAAGTCGGCCAACTGGCAAACCTAAGTCGAGACTCTGCCACCAGGCCACCATGATCAGATAAATTTGAAGAAATCATTATCTGATCATATTTGTTTTATTGCAGCAAATATGGATGTAAAATAATTGTTATTATTTCTTCTATGTTAAACATCGCAATATGCATTTCATCTTTCACTTTAGTTAACATGAATCCATAAAATGTGATTTCAAATTATTAAATTACTACTCATCATTGATGACCATAGGTTAGAGGCAGTTCCACCTGAATATCGGTTGTTTTGTCTCAGTGTAATGAGGGCCTAAAATTGTGCTTTAATATTAATGCGGAAATAAATAAAAATATATCCCCCTGCCTCCCCCAAAAATGATTTATATACCAGAAAAAGCGTAAATGTAATGATTAAGTATGTCCGCTTTTATTAATTTTCCTGCATTAGCTATCACACTTGTGAAGAAATATGCAACAGTAGGGACACTTAAAAAAAAGAAAGAATGAATTTTTTAAAAAAAAACTTTTTAAATGTTGAAAATATGGAGCCTTGGACTTCAGTCTTGGGCTTCTGAGACTTTGGGCCACTATCCGAACACCTAAGATTTAAGTTCAGTATCTTAACATTTTAAGAACAAAATATTCAGAAAGTCATCTTGATTTAAAAACTTTAATTAAAAATCGGTAAGTGACAGTTTTAAGATAAACTTCTTATCAGTTATCATAAATAACTAGCCGTCCTAAGGGGGGGGGCGCACTCAGCACTGCCCCTGCCACCTCGCTACTTCGAGGCTCTGAGCCACTACTTTTTTCAGTTCTAAATACTGCATGAAGATCAGTGGAACAGACATTAAAACCATAGAAGATTTCACATATTCTTTGTAGACAACAGATTCCTTTAAAATTGTAAAATCTTTCAATAAGCCTCATCTAGTTGTAATGTTTTGTATAACTTTCTCACAAATTTCGGCATGAAAGGTTTCAGATCCATAAATACAGAATGAAATCGCCCTAACTAAACAGTTTCCATCACCTACAATAGGTATTTTACAAATTTTTTGACACGCCATTGTGATGGAACCGTTGGGATTAATATATTTAAAATAATATGGTAAAACCTTCAGACTGTTCGCCAGCCCCAACCAGTCGACGGATTTCGATAATCATTATTTCATATGAAAGCTTATGACGTCTCAATATGTTATCAAGAATTGCCTGCCCAACACACGCTCCATTTTCTAACGAAATCGGAAAAACACTTCTGCTTTATACATTGTCTATGAGTGAACCTTATAGAAATCCTCCAGCCCCAACTACCCGACCAATTTCGACAATTTTTATTTGATATTCAAGCTTATGACATCTAGAAATGTCATCAAGGGTCGTCTGCCCCCCACCACCCCATTTTCGCACGAAATCGAAAAAACATTTCTCCACCATATATTCTCTATATGTTTTTCCGATTTTGTTCGAAAATGGGGGGTGGCGGGTGGAAGTCGATCCTTTATGACATATTTAGACGTCATAAGCTTTCATATTAAATAAAAATTGTCGAAAACCGTCGGGTAGTTGTGGCTGGCGAACTGTCTAAAGGTTTTTCCTCATAGAGAAATGTATGGTAGAGAAATTTTTTTTTTCTCGATTTCGTTCGAAAATTGGGGTGGTGGGGGACAGACGACCCTTGTTGACATATCAAAACATCATAAGCTTTCGAATGAAATAAAAATTTTCGAAATCCGCCAAGTAGTTGGGACTAGCGAACTCTCTGAGGGTTTTACAATATTATTTTAAATTTATAGATGTTTATCCTAGATATTATTTCTGTTCACTCAACTTTTAACTTATGCAAACCATTCAGAGATGAATAAGGATCAATGAAAAAAACTACCGACTTCTGACATAGCATATTCAGTTTACATTAAAACGCATTGCCTGTTTCAAAGTTTAAATTTAACGAAAAAATAAAACAATGCTAACAATGTTAGCGACTTTCTCAACGCATCTCCCTCGCCCTTTTTTTTTCTATTTTACAAACCTAACACATATAAACTGCGGAAATTAACTTTAGTTCGGCCAACTTGATCTAAGTCATCTATTTCAACAACCCAACAATTAACTAAATTATTTTTCAGGTGTGTGGGTGAGAGAGAGGTTGAATGTGCGAAAAGTTCTATCAGGCTTACTGGTTTTCTTATTTATCTTCAAAATTCTGCTTCGCAGTAAATTTTTTCTGGTGGAAATAGACTTCCCGCCGTAATAGGCATTCTGAATGAATGAAAGTTCATGATACCTAGATATAAACCTATATATGAACTTTTAACGGAACTCTTAACTTTCAGATTCATAATTAATCAATGTAATTCAGATGTAATTTTATTTTGAAAGCTATCCATTTCAAATAATTTTCCCAACAAAATTGAACGAAAACCTCGTTTTAAAGAATAAAGAACATCATAAATCAACATTGTGTTCAGATTGAATTTATTCACCACTATTATTCGCTGTTATGTAACTTACAGAACTTCTCAAGGAGTTACATGTTTAAAATACATTTTTACTTAAGTACAGATTTAAAATTTCACGACTGTTGCTCAATTTTGTTTGATTCTTAAACCACAGTGAAACCTGCTTCTTAAACCATACAGTGAAATCCTGTTTAAACCACAGTGAAACCTGCTTCTAAACCACAGTGAAACCCGCTTCTTAAACCAGTGAAACCTGCTTCAAAACCACAGTGGAACCGCTTCTCAAAACCACCACAGTGAAAACTGCTTCAAACCACAGTGAAAACCTTAAAACCACAGTGAAACCTGCTTCTTAAACCACAGTGAAACCTGCTTCTTAAACCACAGTGAAACCTGCTTTTTAAGCCACAGCGAAACCTGCTTCTTAAGCGTGGATGCATTCATGCACAGTATTTTTATTGGGTCGTAAAAAGAGGGGAGGTCTGCGTGAAAGCACTTCTTTAATTTGAAGATGGATGTTCTTGTAGAGTGAGTGACCAGTGGTCCGCGCGGTCAGTTCGCAGCAGGTGTCAAACGGAAATTTAGAGAAATGACCAAGCGTGTCAAAGGAAGGCTGGACAATAGGAATATTTTGACACAGATGTATTCAGCTCTAAAAGACTCATTTCTTACACGTTTGTCAAAGCAAAGGACTCGGTAAGGTCAGACTGAAGCAATAGAACGCAAATCGTGTGTCCTTCTTAGGGATCATCCTCATAGTACTGTCTGTAATTTCGCTGAACGAATTCAAAATTTTTTATTTGATTTTAAATCTATAATTTAGCTAGTTATTGACGTTTATCATTACAATTTTTAGTGATGTTTAAAATGTTAATTTCTTTTATTTGACAGAAAGTAATTTTTCATTTTTAAAGGCCAGGACATTTTTTGACGGTATTTTTCTTAACTTAGTTTTTAATTCCACCAGGAATATTAAACTAATTTTAGATAATTAGGAAAAATAATATTTTCATCGGAAATTGGAATTTACTGAATTTTTTTAAAAAGTAGATAGACAATGATTGTGATTAGACATTGCTTATGATTAGACTGTTATAAATTATGACTATGATTAGTCAATGACTATGGCCAGACTATGATATACTACGACTATGATTATGATCAGACGATGACTATGTTTAGACTATAATAGGCTATTTTGAAGACTCGTAACATTTAACATCAGTAATATTTCTTCTCATAGTCCCATTCGTTTTCAGTATACGGTCATTTAAATAAGTTAATCACATCTTTTTAACACATTGAAGTAATTCCTATATAAAAATATTTATTTGCTGAAACTCATAGAACTTCTTCTGGTCTTAAAAAATCTAATATAAAAGTCCAGATGATAAGACATCGCTTTAAGATTTTTTCTGTAAGTCAACACCGAATATCCCCTTTAGATTCCGTTTTCTTTTTATATTTTCGAATCATTAATCTGAATTAATTTTAGATATAAATGTATATTTTACCAAATAATGTATCATTACTTGAATTATGTTTTGGTGAATTATTTCTTTGAAACCATTTTAACAATGTTATCTTGCACTTGAAAATAAGCTTGTACTTTTAAC
Organism: Araneus ventricosus; assembly: GCA_013235015.1. Classification (NCBI taxonomy): domain Eukaryota; kingdom Metazoa; phylum Arthropoda; class Arachnida; order Araneae; family Araneidae; genus Araneus; species Araneus ventricosus. Next base: position 307,238 of record BGPR01000407.1, read on the forward strand.
GTCTGTTTTCAGCCAAATGTCAAATCAAAGATTGAGTGTTGAGGTTTGCTGCAGCACTGAAAGTCGGCTGGCTTTACCTATAATGTTCCAAAGGGTTGAGGTTACGAAGGAGACGATGAAATTAAAGGTATAAACGAATATACGCAATGGTGGTGAGAAAGAATAAGATTTCTTGGGGATGCGAGAAATCCGAGGTAACGACCAAAAATTAGGAATTTGATGTATCCAAGGCAGGAATCGGGCCCGGATTAGAATATGTTGTAGGAGACCGGGTATCTTTCTGAGGTTTTTATTTTATTTTTGCTATATTAGAGCTGAAAGTTACATTTGAAGGAGTAAAGTACTGCAATAAACTCGCAAACAGTAGCATATACAATTACCATTAAGACTTCAAAGAAACAAAAAGAGAAAGACACGAAAAGAAAAAGAAGTTGAAATAAAACTACTTTCACAATCTGTACAAAAAAAATCAAATTTAAAATTGCCTCATTGCTGGTTTCAGTGAGTTGGAACCATTTTCTTATTTGTGCTGTTAAAAATTCAGCTCCAACTCATATCTTCAACTTTAAACGTGCATAAGTTCGAAGAATCTCTCTATTTTTTATTCTTTCCTTCCCGGACAGAAAAAGGAAACCGATTCATCGATAAAGATTTCCAAGCTTTTAAGAGTTTTCTTCTTTTTTTAATAAAGAAAATCTACAATGATAAACTTAGTCGTTTGATACAAGCATTTATCAGAAGACAATTACAACGGAAATAATAAATTTCCAGTCAAATACGAGTTGATTAACTCACATGACAGCTTGATCTAAAATTATTCCACTTCCCGACCCTCTCTTTCGAATCCAGGTGGGCTTATCGGAGATACTTAATGGAGCAATACGCTAACTCCATTCAAAGTGCTTCTTTTACTCCAGTTACCGAAGCATTCCACGCCTTCACTAAAGTGTGAAGGATCTCTGCTGAGTTCTCACTTTTCTTCTTTTCAGGAGGGAGAGTGGAGGGAGGCACCACACACGCACTGCATTAGTTCGTAAACTAAAGACTAGGGTGGACATGAGTATAAACCGCGAACAAAAACGAATTTTGAATGCCCATCCCTTACCCACGTGCGCGGAAGTAGAGGGCATGAATACAAATATCAGGCAAATTCCTTGAGTATACAACGTCTGTAGCCTTTCAGGTAGTTGTCAAAGTTTGCTTAGTGACTTACAGTGGACATGGGCTTATCTTGAAGATGATAGATTAGGGAGAAAATGTAACTGAACTTTCAAGAGAAGGTTCTTACTATAAATTTCTCAGGACATAGGAACTGTTCAAAAGTAATGCATGCGATATTTTATCATTAGCACATATTAAAATGTCTGGTGGAAACATAGAATATGGCTGATAGTACGTTTGCCGTTTTCAGGGGGGAAAATGAGGCACGATCATTTATTGGTGTCTTAAGTGTTTTTCAGTCAAAGAGCCAGAGCTATAGCTGGAATACATAATTTTCCAATGCTTTGATGAATCGATGTGATTTGAAATGGTTCGTAAGAACTGCTATACACCAAAAAATATTGTGGAGAGGTAACTAGGTGTCTTAGGAATGTCGTTGACATACAGGTTGAAGAATGTCAGGTTCGTAATGAATAACTAATGCAAATGGCATTCTTTAGTTAAATTATACTGAAACTGTCTTTGAAATTAATTTTTTTAAATTTCCAGTGGCTTCAACAATTTGGTGTTTTCTGGTAGGTATTGCTTTAAAGCAACGATTAGTTTGCTTGAAATTTGGTAGACAAGAATAGGAACCACGGGCAAAACTGAGATTTTGTAGATAACGTTTTAAAGCAAAAACTAATTTGCTTGAAATTTGGTAGACAAGAATAGGAACCACGGGCAAAACTGAGATTTTGGTAGATAACGTTTTAAAGCAAAAACTAATTTGCTTGAAATTAGGTAGACAAGAATAGAAACCACGAGAAAAAATGAGATTCTGGATAGCCATCCTTCAGTTTTATATGTCAAGTTTGCATAGTTTAAAAAAAACCGTCATTTGCTTTCTAGCTCTTGTTTCATTCGTGTTCGATGGAGCTGTGGTTTCTCAGACGTTTTTTTTTTTTAAATTTTTACTTATTATAAACAAATTAATTATATATACGAAGTAACTTTTTATATAAGCAACTGATAATATAGGAGTTAGGAATTCCAGATTTTCTGTAATTATGAAAATTAAGTTAAAAGAAGATATAATTTGATACTTTCTAAAGATTTCATGGAAATCTTCATTTTTAGTTGAGAGAATGTCGCATTTCGAGTAATTTAACAAAATATCTTATCTCAATTTCCATCGGTAAAATTTAGATTACTCATTATTTCTTCAATTTCTCTCTTAATTCTTGATTACTCATTTATGATCTGATAATAGAGACGTTAGAAATTCTGTATTTTCTGTAGTGAAGAAAATAATGTCCAAAAGCAGAAATATTTTATAGATTCCTGCTGAAGAGGAAGCTATAAAATATTTCATACCTATAGCCGTGTGAATCTTCCTTTTTAGTTGATAGAATGAAACATCTGAGGTAATTTAACAAAATTTATTATCTCAATTCCCACGGTAAAATTTTGATTACTCATTATTCCTTCAATTTCCAATTTAATTCTTGATTACTCATTTATGATCTGATAATAGAAACGTTAGGAATTCTGCATTTTCTGATACAATGAAAATAAAGTTAAAAGAAGAAATAATTTGATGCTTTCTATAGATTTAATGGAAATCTTCATTTTTAGTTGAGAGATTGACGCATTTCAGGTAATTTAACAAAATATCTTGCATTAATTTTCACCATTAAATTTTTGATTACTCGTTATTTCTTAAATTTCCCTCTTAATTCTTGATTACTGATTTATGATCAGATAATAGAATTCCTTCCCTCTTAATTCTTGATTACTCATTTATGATCCGATAATAGGAACGTTAGGAATTCTGTATTTTCTGTAGTGATGAAAATAATGTTGAAAAGTAGAAATATTTTATAGCTGTCTGCTGAAGAGGAAGATTCCCATATAGCCATGTGAATCTTCTTTTTCAGTTGATAGAATGAAGCATCTGAGTTAATTTAACAAACATTCTTATCTCAATTCCCACCAGTAAATTTTTCATTACTCTTTATTTCTTCAATTTCCCTTTTAATTCTTGATTACTCATTTATGATCTGATAATAGAAACGTTAGGAATTCTGTATTTTCTGTAGTGATGAAAATAATGTTCAAAAGTAGAAATATTTTATAGCTTTCTGCTTAAGAGGAAGATTCACATATAGCCATGTGAATCTTCCTTTTCAGTTGATAGAATGATGCATCCGAGGCAATTTAACAAAATTTCTTATCTCAATTCCCACCGGTAAAATTTTGATTACTCATTTATTACCTCAATTTCACTTGTCTGCCGTTGGTATTAATAGACTAACTGCTGACGATCCATGAAACACGTCAGTCTCTCCATTCGTCTTCGTAAGTCAACCCGTGCAATTGCTCTTGCGATCCCAAGAACACGATAAAGCCGGACCTACCCAGGTTGTTTATCTAAGTAAGAGGATTTCGAGATCTTCATGTTTCGTTCTCCATTTTTCTTGTCATGCATACTTGGATCTTGTTTGTATTCATAACCCAAAACAAGATTAGGGTGGTCCGGATCAGAGCTTTTCGGTGAGCTATGCTTCATTTCAGTTAGGAAATCTCCAAGAGAAAGTCTGTTGACGTAACAGCGCAATTTGGTTGTTTCTGTTTTAAGTCTGACGCAACATCTCAATACTCGAAGATGTTTCTATCAATTATATTTGTAGTGTTTTTCCTTACGATAATAGTCTGTTCATAATTTTACATTAGCAGGTAGTCATACAAGCTGTTTTAGAACACTTGAAGTTATTTTAGATTTCAAACACTTAAGTGTATTTTCGATGTTTTATGACAGAGCAGCAGCAAAAGTGAGGGGGCAAAAAATATCCCCTTCAGTCGGAATTAAGAAATAATGTAGTTAGAATTTTTTTTCCCCTTTGGCGTAATGTGTACTACTGCAAAGGTTAAAGCACAAATGAAATTTCAAGCCTGTAGATGAAAAATTAAAAAAGTTACCTCATGTCCGGCATCCGGACAATACCGGATATTTCTACCGAAAAAAGACAAAAAAATCACACAAATTTCACTTTAAAGTGGTTATCAAAGGACAATAAAATGTTGTAGAAGCCTTTTAAATGGTAAAAAAAGGATTAAAAAAAAGAAATTACTTGAAAAATAAAATTCACCATCGAGCTCCATTTTGGGAAGAACGATGAATTTTCTCTACTTTTTGGAAAAACTAAAAAAATGAAAAAATTCCACGCTCGAAACAAAAAATTCTTGCAACGATTATATTGATAAGAAAATCTAGAATCAAATAGAAAAACAGCACTTAGTGTCGTCAATTATTCAATTAATAGGGCTGTTCAAAGTTGATGTCCGGTATACCGGACACTAGGTCTGAAGGGGATATACAGATAACTAAAAGTATCCCGGACTACAGGGGATATGCAACAAATTTTATAAATTTGGTTGAATTCGCTAGCTTTCCCAGACACTATTAGGATTTTTTTTATAATTGCTAGTTTTAGGCATCTAAAATGAAATAAAAATTTAATTTTTTCCGCAAAACGTGTGGGTGGGGGGGGCTCCAGCCCCCCTCGACCCCCTGATTCTCCGCCACTGCGATAGAGTCTTAACACTACGAGTTGAGATACCGAATGAAGTCGTGTAGAACAATATCGAACTCGAGAAACTTTCGCACGACTTGCTCTATTTTTAATCAGAAAAAAGTACGAAAATTTTCTTCATTAAAAATATTTTATAATAATTTGGTGATTATTGCTGTATTTTTTCATTTTTAATCAATTAGTCATCCAGTTTCGGTTTATTTTTTCCCCAATTTCATGGTAGTGAACAGAGCAAGATAATTATCATATTTTGAAAGATAAAATCTGCTCTTTTGATGCATAAAGCCCAAAATCTTTCCCATTGCAATCTTTATTTTTTTGATGACAAAATTTAAACTTTTTGTTCTTAATGTTTCTGTTAGCAATTTATGAACACTTATTAAGCATATACCTTGCCTTTATGGTTATGCCAAGTAATAAGAAAGTTAACAAACTTTCTTTAGTTCTTCTTAGTTTCAAAAAAGCTTGCATTTAAAACTTTTTATTCACTCAGTTACAATAAAGTGAAATGTATTTTAAAGCCTAAAATTAACTTGACAATGTATTATGTTTGATTGCGTACCTATTTCCTATTTTTTTTAGGTTTTATTAATTACTTAATTTTCAGGGGAAACAACAGAGTATCAGCCTATTTTTTTGTTCCTTAGATCAGCTTTGTATGCTTCTGAACCATATTAATTTTCTTCAACTTCCATCATAAATTGTTTGTTTTTCCATCAGTTTGGCTTAACAAGTATATAAGGGATTTGATGAAAAATTTAGAGTGAGTACGCTTAAAAGAGTGACAAAATTTATCTCGCTTTTAACAGTGTTATTATTAATAAAACCTAAAATAATAACTGTTATTATTTTTTTGGGGGGGGGGGTGTCTTTTATCTGCAGTTAGAGGTAAAGCTTCTAAATAAGTCGTTAATTCTACAATTCTATCCATTCATGTCAGTATTAAATCATGTACAAAAATCAGGATTTAGCTAGTAAAACCAACCAAAAAGTTTCTGAATCTCTAAAAGAAATAATTTCTACTTCAAATATGAAACAATTATTGTAGTTATTAAACAGAGCTAATCAAATAAATTTGTTATTAATATCAAGAATTTTTGTCTAAAATATCTAAGATTAAAATTTGTATTCGGATTAATGAGAAATTTTCTTTATTTATTTACTTATTAATTTGTATCAGGTGAGCTGAACTAACTATAAATTGGGGTTTATGAAAAGACATAATTGTTAGACATTATTAGATAAACTAGACATTATCTAAAATGGTCACATTTTTTTATTTCTAATATTTAAAATAATTTTGCATAGAAAACCAATGTAGCATATATATAAATATATATTTTAGAAGACATCATTATTCCCTTTTTGTCAAGATTAAATATCTTGATTATTAACTGAGCCTAAAATAATATTTCATTTAATTTCACTGTTCCATTCTGTAGATGGACGAGACTCGTGTCTATATGGAATGCAGCTATTGAAGAATTAATTAAATTTCAGGAACCATTTTTATTAGATGGCTAAGTTCCACGACACGGTACATTAAAAGGTACAAGACGCAAGATAGAGAACAACAACACAAGACAAGTACACAGAAAAGAAGAAAGAGAGAGGCATCATGGGAAAAACCCGGATGGCTCTAGTAGCGCCACCTACCATAAAAAGGAGAAGTAACCGCTACAATTCTCATTTTATTTCTTCAGGGTAAAAACAAAACAAAAACAGATAAATTTTATGTATGAAATAAGATTAAGATGTGATTTCATTTAAAACTATATTTTAAACTAACAAATATAACTATATTTTAAACTATATTTATACTTAGTTAGGCTGTCAGTTTCCGTTTCACTCTCAATAATGACATTCACTCAATTGCTACAAAACTATCATTGAAATTCACAAACATCAAAATGAAAGGTTTTTATTCATTGCACACCTTCGAAAGCGTGAACTGAAGAAATGCGTGAGATAGTATTTCCCTTTCCAACTCCAGAATACTTGTTTAGTATTCTATTTATTGCGCGAAACAATCGTATTACCTCATTCTCCAAACAAGGAACGAATACAAGTTCGTGAATACTCTCTAAACCTCCAATAACTCATAGGTTTAAGCCAAGCCATCAAAGATTAGAATTACCTAAAACCATTAAAAGAAAGAACATCGTTGCGAATGTGATTAAAGCTGGCTCAGAATGTGGCATTCCTGCTCAGGTAATCCGATTTCAAGTCACACTTGAGGTTTCAACTTTTTATTTGCTTCGCAACTGAGGTAAGAAAGATAAATGTTTTGACGTCTGACTCTGTCGCGCAATTCTGAACGACATGCTGTGACAACGATGCCTCTGAGCGCTCACTCATGACCGAGGCGCTGCAATTGAAATTCGGTTACTTATAACTTTAATCTGCATTTGATTATGCAGATTGGCTCTTTCACTTGTCACAGCCGCGACAACATGAGAAGACATTTCGTCTTATCCTTGTTTTACATCTATTCGGCGAGGAATGTTCAAGCCTGATTAAGTTTCATAATTTCAAAAAATATAATCCATGGCAGCGAAGTTTAGTGCCAATTTATCTTTGTATCGTTTATACTGGATTTATGTGATTCTACCTTTAACAATATAGTCAAGGAAATTATTATTTATTGCTGTTTTAATTGTGTCAGTTTCGTTGGCAATAATTTTTTGTGAATTGGAATGCAAACGCTTCCCTAAAGTAACGGATTTGTGAAAAATAGTTTGTTAAGAACGATATTCTTAAGATAGCTCAAGTTCACAGCCTAGGGGAAGCTTTAGATTTGCACATTATAGCCAGTTAAATAGTTTTAGATTTTACCTTAACGTACCATGTGGTTAGAATTAAAGTAACCTATTAGTAGTGTATCGTGCGGTTAGAATCAAAGTACCATATTAGTAATGTATCATGTGGTTAGAATTAAAGTAACCTATTAGTAGTGTATCGTGTGGTTAGAATCAAAGTACCATATTATTAATGTATAGGGTGTTCAGTAATTATTGTCGGGGTTTCCGTACCTCATGACTTTCGAATAAAAAATATTACGCAAAAGTCGATTACGTATTCGTAAATTACAACTCAAAGGATTTCATTAATGATATTAAAAAGATTAATGAATTTGCACATGGCTGCCCTTTGTGGCTCGAAACACATCGAGACGAAATTCGATTTCCCTCCAAGTGTTCTCCAGCATTTGTGGGGTAACATTTTGGATCGCAGTAACAATTCTGCGCTTCAGTTCATCAAGGGAGGGCACAGGGGTCTTGTACACATTGTTCTTGACAAACCCCCAAACCAAATTTAGTTTCGAAAAACCACAATACACACATTGCTTTTTCTTGCACGGTCGCCATTTTTATTTATGACGTCATAATTACCCAGACTGCAAATGCGCTAAGATCGCATTGTTGCCACGTAAAATTCTTTGAGTTGTAATTTACGAATACGTAATCGGTTTTTGCGTAATATTTTTTATTCGAAAGTTATGAGGTACGGAAACCCCGACAATAATTAATGAACACCCTGTATTATGTGGTTAGAATTAAGTACCCTCAAGAGCACTGTAGAGAAGAACGAATTATGGATTTCGAAACATGGAATAACGAATGAAGAAAAAAAGTTAAAAAAACTAAACGATAGAGCTTTATAGGAGTTGTCAGTGCAAATATAATTAAATTGCAGTCGTATAGTGACAAAGGAAATATAATTAATTCAATTAAAATTTCATGTAGTAACTACGAATTATAAGTGGATACAGAAGTGCAATACATACTAACTGCCCAGAGAAAAATCCTCTTTTTTAAAAGATAGTTCTTGATTTCTTCTTGTGTACGTCATTCATTTTTCCGTGTCCTGAAATGCATACCACTGAGATTTAACGTTCTTATGACCACTGAGATTTTTCTCTACACTGCTCTAAACAGTCATACTTGAATTCTAACCTTTCTGCATTTGTAAGTAATTTTTATATTTGAACAAGATTA
>BGPR01000407.1:321727-332799 GCA_013235015.1 Araneus ventricosus
TTGAACTATGATGTTCATATACTGCAATTCTTGAGCAAGGATCTTTTACTAAAATTCATCCATCTGACTTACTGAGTTTTTGAACTATGATGTTCATATACTGCAATTCTTGAGCAAGGATCTTTTACTAAAATTCATCCATCTGACTTACTAATTTTTTGAACTATGATGTTCATATACTGCAATTCTTGAGCAAGGATCTTTTACTAAAATTCATCCATCTAACTTACTGAGTTTTTGAGCTATGATGTTCATATACTGCAATTCTTGAGAAAGGATCTTTTACTAAAATTCATCCATCTAACTTACTGAGTTTTTGAACTATGATGTTCATATAATCGCAAAGAAATAAGCGACAGAAGGCCAAGTGGTTGAAGAATTTGATCCAAACGGTGAAACACTTCTACAATCCTGATAATAAAACCGTGTGCCAAATTTTATCCATCTAACTCGCTTCACTTTTGAGTTGTCGTATTCACATGCCGATGGACGGGCAGAGAGACACTTCACGTCACGGATTTTTTCCAACATTTAATAGAGAATTACAGTTTAGGTCTAAAGACTACGTACCAGATTTCATGCGTCTGGCTTGTGACATTTAAATTGCCGTGTTCATAGATGGACAATCTTAACTCCAAAAAATACTTTTTTTCGGATTCAAGAAGGTCTAAGCGTTGAGATTCGTCGAAATCTCGAGGTACACTTTTTTTGACGATTATAATACTTTCTCTTTCAGTAAGAGAATATAAAAAGGCGTCTTTGGCAAGAATAGAAACAAAAATTTTCGCCAATAACATGAAACTGATTAAACAGAATTATAACAGTACCAATTAAAATTTGAATAGCAAATGTAATATCACTTAATTGTAAGAGTAACAACCCCTTTTCTTTCCAGTTAGGGCTCGTTTAAGTGATTATACATTCATTTACTGTGACGTGAATATTATATGATGTATTTACGTTTTGGTATGTATATGTATTAATAAATTTTTATTACCTTAAATAATTGAATATTGTCGCATCGTCGATAAATAATTAATTACTTCGCTGATTGGTGGCTAGAAATTCTTGTTAACTGGCATGCATATTTAAATGCTGAAAACTTATTCATTGTATGGTTCCAGGCGTGTAATAATTATACACTTGATTTTAAGTTGAATAACTACTTCTCTATGATTTACAATATCACCAATATCAATTATTCATTTAATGATATTGAATAATCGGTGTATTAAAGATCAGTTTATCATGCGGCAAATTAATCACCCAAACGACACGCTCGTGGTTTACAGTGACATTCTGCAGCGTTAAGGCTCGGAATTTTTCAAGGAGTTGTTCATATTTTAGTAGGATATGAAAAGTGAGGACTTTGCTTCAAAGTACTGTGAGCTGGCTCTGCTATGCTCGAAACAGCATGTTTAGCCAGCGAAATTCAGTTTTATTGAATAAGATAACATATATATTATATAAAAATATTGTTTATAAGATATTTGTATAGAACAGATCGTACATTTTGATAGTTTAGTCGATAACAAATATAACATGATAAAATAATATGTAAATGCTTATTTGAAGAATAAAAAGAACCGAAAATTGTCATTCATTTTCTTAGAAAAATTTTTAGGAGATGTAATCACAACAAATCCAATCAATAAAATTTCGACATAATTTTAACTAAAAGATAATAAATGTAAATGTGAATAAACCATAAAAGTTTAATAACACCAGTCTGGGTAAAAGGTAATTATATGCTAAAGCATTTAAAATTCAATTTCATTCAAATAATGTAAAAACTCCTTTAAAAGATCAATTTTTGGCAAATATTAAGTTGTTAATTGAATCAATTGTTTCAGAAACCCCTTAAGTCACTATTTTGTGGAAATGGACCTTTTTGAACGAATGGATTCCTTATAAGTAGCCACATAGTATGAGAAACCCCTTAAGCTATTATTTTGGGGAAATGGACCTTTTTGCACGAATCGATTCCTTAGAAGTAGACACATAGTATGAGAAACCCCCTTAAGACACTATTTTCTGGAAATGGACCTTTTTGAACGAATCGATTCCTTAGAAGTAGACACATAATATGAGAAACCCCTTAAGTCACTATTTTGTGGAAATGGACCTTTTTGCACGAATCGATTCCTTAGAGGTAGACACATAGTATGAGAAACCCCTTAAGTCAAGTGAGAGAGTATTGTGCGTCCCGACTAACAAACAGTAGAAGGGAAATTATGGAGCTCCCTAGTGCCTATCTAAGCGGGTTTCTTGCAATAAACAAAAACAAAGTAGATGGCGTCCATAAACTATTAGATTGTATACGAAATATATCAGATGATTTTAAAGTTTTTCACAACAGTGTCATTAACTGGCTAACTAAGACATCCAGTGATCCTATCAAGGCAATTAAAAAAAATTTTAAAAAATCTTCAATTATTTCTGTCTAATATTTTAACTTTGTTCTCAAAAATAAAGAGACTGTTCTGGTACTAAATAGTTGTTTCGTTGTAATTTCACCTTCACATCTACATTTTCAATTTGTAGGATGCAGAAACCCCATAAGTCAAGGCACTTTAGCAATGAATAACTATTTAATTAGAGAATATAGAGAACCTGAAGAAGTCAAGATTAATTAGGCGTCCAAAGGAAGTTTAATCTGAAACAAACGTTTTGCCACTGAGAGGTGCAGTTAGTAGAAAAACAATTTTCTTTGATTTTCAAACAACTAAACTTCGGTGATTTATAGGATTCCCGAAATAATTGATTCAATTAACTAAAATAAGTCAGTCGAATGCTCACAGATTTTACTTTCGCGTATACGAAATATACAAAGAGAAATTATTGTAATTGCTACAAAATTCGAGCGCGAGATTTTGACGAATTTTTTTCAGATTTCCCCAAGTCCGAAATAACCATTTTATCATATACAGTGGACGCCACATGTAGTGGTCACTTTGGGTCAAAGCCAAGATGATCATTGCATCCGAATGATCAGTACATCCAAAATGCCTTAAAAATAATACAAATCTATAGGTGTTCAAGATTATCAGAAAAAATAGATCATGCAACATTGCTGGTGTGAACTCATTCGTTTTAATTAGAAAAAAGGAGATCTATCAGATGTATAAAATTGAAAAACATTCAAACACAGTTAAACTTTTAAGCTTTCTTAAAAACGTTATTGAGAGTAGCCTATTTTTTTTAGTTCGTATGATAAACCCTCTATAAGAACAATGCTCATTAGGGGTCGTTCAAATATTACGTAAGCATGTTTTTGGTATTTTTTGACACCCCTCTCCCCCCTTGTCAGCAAAAATAAGCAAATGTAAGACCCCCTATAATTACGTAAGCATACAAACCCCGCTCTTTTTTTTTTTTAACAAAACGTATATAACAGTAATAATATAATCAAAAAAATTTTAGGACTTAATTCAAATAAAAAAACTCTAACTCGGCTTAAAATGGAAAAAAAAACGTAAGTTTAATTTACTTACAATTTCAAGTTTAAGCTTACAAAAATCAAGTTTAATTTTCTTTTGCCAAATTTAACTTTTTTTTCAAATTTAATTTTTTTAAATTAAATTATTTGTGCGAGTTACAAGAGATTTTCGGAAATAAAGTGATTTTAATGTCTTACGTAAGCATCACTCATACTCCCCCTCCTCCCTTGTCAGCAAAAATAAGCAAATCGCAAACCCCCTCCCCCCCTTGGGTGCTTACGTAATATTTGAACGGCCCCTTAAAAGATTCATTGCTCTATTGGACTGATCTTAAAATACGAAGGGCCTGCAGAGTTTTTTGGGCTTCAGGTTCCTTTTCATCACCATTGTCCTCATATTCTGTGGTACCTTCTCATCGAAACCGATGAACTATTCATCACTAGAACCGGCGGATTTTCTATCTGCGCTGCTACTGTATATATCTCTATGTGAACAGGATAACTGAGAAATGGAACGAACTAGAAGAATGAAATTTAGTATGTTATTTTTATACCAAATTTAGCTAGTTTTAAAAAAACTATCCTTTTTTTTTGCCCATTGCTGCACAGCTTGCTTTTAGACCTAGTTTTTCTTAATTCGGGTGTTTGTATATATTCAATTCGTATGGTGATCCCATCGGGTAATTACCCAACTTCCATTGCAATTGATATAGTTGAGCAGAATTTAATTTGTTACATCAGTAATCAGTATTATGCATAATGGAACTTAAATTAAAAAGTTGCTCTGTTTCATGGAGAGTTCATTTACGCATAGGTCATTCACTAGTGAAGCTGTCGCTTGCAAGTTTCTGTGCACTGTGCTGTAGAGCTTAATATTGAAGCAGAATTCCCAATAAATCCACGGTAGTATTCAAGTTTAATCCCCACCATCATCCATAATCTGTCCAAAGATGTGATAAGAAATATTTTTTTCGTAAACAACCATTAAGTTGTCATTCACAAACTTAAAAAGCCGTATCGAAAGTGATACAGGTACATCACAGAGCGGTTTAAGTTACCGATAATCTAATTCTGATAGACAGAAATTAAGTCAGAATTAAAGAAAAGCATTGTTAGCAAAAAACCATTAGGCTCTCTTAACAGGAGTTCTGATCGAGGATGGCATGCATTTTATTCGCTCCGGAAACGATCGGGACCCTTCTCTTTGCTTTAGAAACTGCAGTACAAATGGAAGGCTCAGTATTCATAAGCTGTCAGAGTTCCGTAGCTGACTGACCCCTGTTTGATAATAAAGGGCTGCAGCAGAGATACTAACACACCGTACCTACCGCTTACAACAATGTAACTACACGCTCGATTGAACGCTATTTGAAATCATAAATCATCCTCATTACTATTATGCAGCCCGGAGAGGGAACTTTCCATGTAACCGGTACATGGTCAAGGATTAATTTTAAATGATTATCCCAAGCCGTGTCTTCCTCTATTCTTCGGTTTTATCAGATGCGGAGGCTTACATGGCCCGAAAGGATTCTTTGCTAACATCCTGCCTAAATCAGGTATCATTGTCCACGGTTGGTTGGTTCGCTTCCATGTCGGTCTCTGGGAGTGCGCCGGATGGCTGAACTGGGCCCACGTGTTGTGGGACACCAAATCGCCCGACTCGTCGCTTCACTATGCGGAGCGTGATCTGTCATTCATTAATCAAAAAAGCTTGGCCAAACGACCTGCCGGGCCGGGGAGGGGCGCAGAGCCCGATTTTTTGGCGTTCTTCGAGGTCGCCACCCGATCGAGTTGCTCAAGTTTCACGACTTTCCGGTAGCCGCAGAAGTGGAGATAAGGAAAAATCAATCTGGGAACTCGCTCATCTTGGGAGGGAAATGGGTACTCTTGAGAGCCATGGGAAAACTCGAAGTGGGAAGCCGTTTACCTATGCTGAATGGGTGGTCAAGTTTTTAAACATTTTAAACGTTGTACTGGATTCAAACAGAGGACTTCTTTGCAAGTGTTTGTAAAACCAGCGGGAGTGGTCTCCCCTAAACTTTCTGGTATACTTTCTAAGTGGAGATTCGCCAAAATCTCGAGTTCGAATTTCTTTGACGATTACAATACTTTCTCTTTGTATATTTCGTATACGAGAAAGTGAAACAAACAAACAAACGTGAAATCAAATATCTGCTGCCACGTTTCAAATAATATTACTTTGAAGCAGGTGCGATAAAATAGGCAATGCAATGAAAAGTAGCTACTAAAGCGAAAATTCTGCTTTAGGATTGAATTCTCAAGAAAACAATTTACACTACCACAACCGTAACAATTGCAAAAGCGCGTGAATAAAAGATTTGCTGAAATAATGAGATAGGTTTGAATTTTATTTACAACAATAAAAAAATTGTTACAATTCATGTTTGTAAACATTATTTATTGTTGTGAATAAAATTTACAGCAATAACAGATTGCTACCAGTACGCATGCGCATGAGAATCGGATTAAAAGAAATTGAATATGCACTTTGAACGCCTCTTTTCGACGGATTTCGCCCAAAATTTTATACGGACCTACATTCATGACGATAAAACTGTGTACCATATTTTAACCATCTAGCTATTCAAGTTTTTGAGTTAGTGTTCACATGACCGCATACATACATACAGACAGACAGACTTCCCGGACATGTATTTCGTCCAAGATTTGATAGAAACCTACAAATTATGTTTAAAGACCGTATACCAAATTTCATCCCCGTAGCTCTAATAGTTTTCGAGCTATCATGTTCACAGACAGACATAATTCTGAAATTGTGTTTTTGGGACTCAGGGAGGTCTAAAACGTGGAGATTCGTCAAAATCTCGAGTTCGACTTTTTGACGATTGCAATACTTTCTCTTTGTATACTTCGTAACGAGAAAGTAAAAAGAAACTTGAGAAAATAATAGAAGTCCAACGCAAAAAGTACGATTTAATTTTGTTAAGGAAAATTTCTTTCTTAACACCTTAACAGACGAATTTATTTCACTTCTTCTCTAATTAATTATAAGATGACCTATCGAGGACATTTATTTTTATTTTAATCCATATAAAGGACACCTGTGAGTCTCTAAGGGACTTTTGTCCTTTAAATCATTTGCTGCGTTGACTTAATTACTGATTTAACAAATAATTCTTTCATTTCGGGCGCGAGTCATATGCGCCATTTATGCAAAGGAGTTAAACATAGGATGCACTTTTGGTGGAACCAGGGATGGATTAAGAGTAAGGCGTATTAGGCATAGGGTTCGGGATAGAATGGGACCTCTAAGGCAGTGGTTCCCAACCCATAGGCCGCGACCCACTTGTGGGCCTCGGATAGCGTATTAGTGGGCCACGAAATGTTAGTCAAGAAGTCGAAGTCAGGGGAGCTTCAAGAGTCTTCATTTGTTCCTTGCTTTATAAAACATTATATTTTAATTCCTTTTACATTAAGTTTCAGTAATTACTAGCATATAAGGGCATCTAATATACAGGGTGTCCACACTTATCATGGTCCAATAGCTAAACCGTTAGAGATAAACATATAGTTCCAATTGGAAAAATGCTTTAAATGAAGGGAAGAATTATATTTTATGTTTTTTTGTGTCACTAAATATATTTCTGAAAAGTTTACATATTCTAACTTTTTATACGGTTCCCCCGGTCCTATCAGTCATATGTAGTAAACTATTCTTGGCACTCTAAAATTTTAACCAAAAAAGTCCCACTCTACAGCGACTAAAACTGAGCGAGTTATGGAGCTTTGAATTTCGTGATTTTTACCAATCAGCGGCTTCGTCGAACAACTGCTGCGCATTGATTAGTGAATCGTCTGCAAGACGGCTATTGAAATGGTGTAAAGTGGTCTAAGTCAGCGATATTCAAATTCCATAACTCGGTCAGTTTTAGTCGCAAAAGTGTGAGACTTATTTTTTTGTTTAAAATGCTAGAGTGTCAAAAATATTTTACTAAATATGATTGGTAGGACCGGGAGACTGCATAAAAAGTTGGACTTCGTAACTTTTTCAGGAATATATTTATTCACCCAAAAAACATTTAATATAATTCTTCCCTTTATTTAAAGCATTTTTCCAATTGAAACTATATGTCTATCTCTAACGGTTTAGAAATTAGCTATTGGAACATGATAAGTGTGGACACCTTGTATATATATATATATATAAATATATGTGTTTGTATTTTTTATTTGTATATTTAATTAGTGGGCCTCAAAATATTATTTTACACAACAGGTGGTCCGCACAACCAAAAAGCTTGGGAACCACATCTCTAAGGATGTGAAATTAACCTTTCTTAAATTTATATTATATTTTAGTTACAGATGTTACGCTTTATTTTTAAATGTTCCCAGAAGTTATTCACAATTTCACTTAATTGTAATGATCGCATCGATGTTTACTGAGGACGTCCCAGGCTGCTCCATCCATTAGGTAAGGTACAGCCGCGGAAAGAAAAAAAGGAACCACCCCGCATTATTTTGCCGTCTTTCGTCGCATATTAAAACAGAAGGTACCAATTTTCAGGAAATAACGTCTAGTGAAAGATTCCAAGTTTAAAATTTTCATAAAGGGCCATATACATATTTATAATTGCACTAACTTAAAAATTTCCAACAGAAACACACATGTTTATTAATAAAGTTCGAAACTACGTCAAAGTTCATGCTCGAATACCAACTTCTACCATCCTAGAAATTTTTGGTTCAAAATTATAAGCAAATCAAATTTTGAATATCTAATGTTAAAGTAAAATTTGGAATTTTTATTGATATCTTGAGAAATGATATAACTATCGACCTAGAATTTTTTTATGTAATAGTATGAATTATTCTACACATTTTACACTTTTACTTTTTATTTTAAAATAATTTTGAGTAAATGAAATATTTTATCAAAATTAATGTCTAAAAATTTATGAATGGCAGCGCTTATAAATTTTAACAGTAATCGAGGCAAATGGCCATTTGATAAGCCAATTCAAAATTTCATCATATTTGGAAGAGTAGATTTGAAGTTACATAAAATTTTCTATTTCTCTGTAAAACAATGCTCTTGGGGTGGGGGGTATCATGTTTTTCAAAAACCTTTTTCATTATTAAATATAATCATTGCACAACTTTATTTTATAAAATTTAAATATATAAACATTTAACTTTCTGTATATATAAATTAAAATTTTATAAATAAAGTGGTGTATTTTTCATTTAATTCATTAAAATACGAAGAATTTGATAATACCAATACCCAATCGACTTTCAAAGAAAACCCAAAAAATAAATGGTCAGAATGGTCAGTTCAGCCAGTGAAAGTCAGAATTAATTTCAACAAGTTATTAACGTTAATACACAAACTAACATTTCATTAAAACAATGAATATTCTCTTTTATTCGTTTACTTCCACTCATTCAAAATAAAAAAAAACCCTTTCGGCAAGCTGGAAGGCAAAGGTAGATTCCTTTACGTTAATGTTATTGATCAATATAGGCATTGACTATGACTTTAGTGTTTTCACACATTGCAATATTTATGTCGTGATTCTGTGTGTGTTTTCATGACATTTAATTTTTTTGCTATATCAAGGTTTTATCAATCTACTCAAAAGGTTATGCTAGATTTATTGGTCAGTAAATTTCTCAAATTTTTTATATCCTAACACATAATCATTCAACAGGTAGGAGTCATAGAAAAAATAAACATCCCAGTAGTGTAAATATTCCCTAGATAACTTTAAGCCAGCCTATCTGAAACAGTTGCAAGAAATTAACACTTGACACGAATGAAGAACGAATCTAGATTTAAAAATTAGATTATTTAATCTAGGGTGCCATATAATTGTGCGAACATTACTTTGTCATATGCTAAAATCACATGACATGGAAAATTTAAACACTACTAGAATGGGCTCATTTAGAGAACTCCCTGGTTACAGAGATAATAGTCACTAAATTTTTAACACGTAACAGAATAAAAATTATTAAACATTGTGGGTGGAAAATTAAATACTTGTGTTTAAAGCATAGGATATGAATACAGCCATTTTGAACTTAATTTCCATCTCCATCGATATTAAATAAATAATAAAGCCATAAATAATAACGTCGAGAAAAAATTTAGCTTAGTTTTCAGTACCTGAAAAGGGAATTTTAAAATTATTACATGTTATCTTCATTCTTTCAACCTTTCACCTAGGATTTTTTTTTCGGGATCCCGGGTTCCCGGGAAATAGGAAGATTTTCATCCTCTTGTATTTCCAGGAATTATACTTGGTTCCCGGGATCAAAAAATTGTAAAATTATACAGAAAATCAAATCTCAAGAATATTATACAAAATTTTGTTAAAGCGGAATTTGACTGTGAAAATATGGTTTGTTTAGACACCGAAACACGCTGTAACAGATTGTTGGCAATGCTTGAAAGATTTTTTAAGATATAAAATCAGCAATTTTAGAAGCATTAATTGATATTAAAGAACAACAAATTTTTGCTGATGTAGAATTTGAAACTCTGACTGCTATTGTAGCAGCCTTGAAGCCAGTGAAAATTGCCAAGAAAAACTATGCAGTCGAAAAGCAATTTTGCTAACTGCCAAAGGAGTTTTTGCTTTAATTATTGGAGAGTCGAACCAACAAAACACAGAATTTGCCAAGAATATGAAATGTTCTCTGGTCCAAAGAATTAGTGAGAAACGCAATTTTACTTAATTGTATTAATGCAATATCTAAATTTTGGGAGAAAGTATGATGTGTGGGCTGCTGCAGTTACTGCTGGACTTGCATGTTTACCAAATAAAAACTCTTTGATTCAAAAAGCTAAAATAATTAAAAGAAGGCTTTTTTGCGAGAAAGACGAATCACTTTCCAACTCTTTGCACTTAGAAGAAGAGAGCCCGGAAACTTTAAAGAAGTCTTTAACGATGTAAGTAAAATTAGAAAAAGCTATCCACTCAAAGACAAAGGTCCTACGTTGTTCGACTAGCAAGAGTTCTAACTTGAGCAAAATAAGGTAGCAAGAATTGTAGTTATTTGACTCAACTCAAAATCGACCAGCAAATATTATAAAATTGGGCGAGGCTTTGAAAACAATTCCTCCAACATCATCTGAAGTTTTGAGGGCATTTTCTGCTGCAGAGAGCTACGAACTAGGCTGAATGATAAAAGCATAGATTGCTTATGTTTTCTTAAACCATACTTTTATAATTTATATATCTTATTTGTAGCTCAATATATAAAAGAGTATAAATTTTGGAATTTATGAATTTCCTTATTTTTGTGTAATTATTATTGATATAAATTAAAACTAACTAATTTTTAGAATTTTTCAAATTTTGATGCATTTCCGAGAATCCCGGGAATGACTGTTATGCTCCAGGGATTTCCCGGAAATTCCCAGGAAGGAAAAAAGGCAGGAAGAAACCTAGAAACCCTACTTTCACCCGCCAAATATTCACATTTCATTCACAGAATCATTCAAACAGAAAAAGACAACGGGAGTATTTAAATAAAGTTATATAAATTATATTTACCTGCCTGTACTTAACTATCCTGAATTAACAGATAATTCGGAAACAGGCCAAAAATGTATTGTTGTTTGTTTAGTTTGGTTTAT
>BGPR01000407.1:346379-366098 GCA_013235015.1 Araneus ventricosus
AAGGGTGGAAATAAAAATCGATATTTTCACATAAAGGGTGGAAATAAAAATCGATATTTTCACATGAAGGGTGGAAATAAAAATTGAAAGTTTTTGTCGCGATACTAGAATTTATTCGTGAAATAGTTTACAATTTAAATCAGCAGAGGATTCTGCAATTGGTAGAGTGAGGCTCCCTATTCTATTAGTTACTTCCATGTTTATTATGTAATGTCTAATTTAATTTCTATTTGTCCTGGAGGCAGAGAGCCACTGTGCTCAAGCACTCCATTTAACTATGCGTCTCTCGTCGTCGTGGAGTGAGGCTTTACAATGTGTTCAATGTCTCATCTAACTTTCTCTGTTATCATTAATTTATGCTTCTTTTCTTGTGTATTTTCCAACTTCTGGGTCGCTGATTTTCCTGATGGGACTGTGGTTGTAAAAAGGAGTGAGTTAGGTTAAAGGAACCATAATCCATCTTAAATACGCCAATGTTTCTTCATAGACGACTTGTCAGATAATTACCTCTGAGTGTTGAAAAGCAAGTGAAGAAATTCGCCACACCTCCAAATGTTACTTTTGTGTAGGATTCAGATCATAAAAGTTGTCAAAGAAGGGGAAGGACACACAGCCGTTGCATTGATTTGATTTTAATTGATAATCAAGTTCTGAATTATTGACATGTCTTACTGATGAAAAAAAAGCATAAATGAAGTTAATAAAAAAGGTCTAATTAAATGTTCAATGTTATTTAAATAGCATAATTACGCTTGAAAGATTTTACATGACACTATAATATTTTTCCCATTATGTATTTAATGACCAACTTAACGCTTGAAATAAGCTTTTAAATAAATACCGTAATTATTATGTTTTCTTATATATTATTCGGCGCATGAGCGCAGCATAAGTTTGTGTAAAGGATTATTATTATCGCCAAAAAAATATACCACTCTTAGTATATAATATTTATTAATAATGAAATACATATTGCAAAAACTCTGATTTAAACTATATGTATTTGCGCAAACAGGACCAGATTTACCATAGGGCCAACCTAGTCCATGGCTTAGGGAGCAACAATCTTAGGTCTCAAGTATAAAATAAATTACAATAAAACAGTCATCTATTTCAGTATTATTTTGGAAAGAACATATAAATTACTGTTTTTTAAGCACATCCAAATACATTAAATGATTTACGTTGTTTATCTCTATAGTTGCGATGAATTCTGGGGAGAGGGCGCAGAATTAAGTGCTTTTGCGTTTAATTGCTTTAAGTGGGTATACAAATGTATAAATCCGGCCCTGAGTACTAAATGGTCTTCAGTTAGATAATTCGTTTGTGTTTTCTACTTCGAAAGATTCTCAGCTTATTATTTCCATAACAAACATGCTGGATTCTTCAGACATGCAATAGTATATGAAGGAATAAAAAATCAGCAAAATTCTGATGTATATGTTAATTTTATTATATTCAGTCTTTGTTTCTCCATTTTTTTTCGTTTGTTTACTGCAAAATATATTTCTATTTTGCAGAGGTGCAAATAATGTGAGTAATAACCTTCGAATTTTCTGTATCATAACGTAATATTAATAAGGATTATTATGCATGTCATTCAATACAAATTAAGGATGAGTTCAATTTCGTTTCGCTTGAAAGCATATTGTATTTTAAGAAAGATTTTTTTGCAAAAAGTATCAGTGTCAAAAATTAAGTTTTGATACCCAAGTGTTAAAAATAAATAATGAAGTTTTTATTTTTGATACTTAAGTTAGTAATAAGAATGGAATTTGAGTGTTTCATCTCATGTCCCATTGGAATTCTTCATAAAATGAATTCATGCGAAACAACAAGAGAATGCTAAACAAAAATTGAAGCTGTAACTCCTTAAATAATTCCTAAATAATTTCTTAATGAAGCCTAAAAAATCTCTGGTACATATTGAAGTGTCCTGAATTATTATTGTAAATTTTTACTTCAAACATTTTTAATAAATTTACCAAATAGGAACAGCGACTTTACAGTGGCGAAGTTGTTGCTTCGGAGATGCAGGGTTGGGGAGTCGAAACACGATACCACCACAGACAACCTGATGCATAATAATTTCGCCATGCAGGGAAGTTTACCGAGCAATGTGTTGATTTCGGTGCCATTTTTGTCACACAAGCACGATTCAAAAATGATAGATATGTCTCAAAATATATAGACCAAAGTAATTTCTCATGTCTCATTTTCAAATTTAACCGCTTGTTTTACGTTGAATTTTTATTTTTCATAAATCCCAAAAAAAATCTACCAATTCTTTAAATAATAATTATTATTATAAATTTTTGAAATTATTAAATTGATGGATGAAAGTTTTTCAATACAAGTATTCCAACGAATTTTACAATGACAAAATAATCCATCCATCACTTTTTCTTCTGAAGTTCCATAATATTATCAGTTAACTCTATCGGTTTTCGTGCGTCTTAAAAGTATTGTTTCTCTTTTATAAATAAAATTATAATTGAAGTCATATAATGCAGTAAGTGAAAATTCAAACTTCATGCAAGTTCATGATGTTGTATAGACAGAAAAATAAATTATGTAATAAACTGTGTTCCACCTCCTAAATCGACATAAGCAACACTTAAATTAACGCGTATAAATTAATCAAATCTATTGAGTAAAAGCATCACAACAGAATTCATCCAAAACTGGAAGAAAAGAACAGTTATACTCCATCTGAATCCTCCCACTCCTAAAAGGGGCTTATGAAAAGGGTGGATTAACAGGAAACTCTTCCACCCCTTGTTATTGTTCTGCGTCGTTAACCCTGACCGCAGATAAGACCGCCCCTGCATTAAATTGACTGGCAGAGGAGCGCTTCCAACAATGGGTGCACTTAGTTTTTCATTAATGGGCGACGTTTAGATAAGTGGGAGTAAGTATTTACTCATAAGAGTATCGGCATCTGGAGTTAGGAGATGCACTGCTAAAGACATTTGTATTATCCCTTGTTATTTGTATTATCTGGATATTTTCTCTTATTACAGACAATGAATTGAGATGATCATTTTGGAGAGCTGATATCAGTTGAAAAGAGAAATTAAAATATGTGTAAAAATGATAATTAATCAATAATTAGGTTAAATTCAACAGAAAAAGAATCATTATCATCGTTTATATTCACATATCTACAATTTTTTTTTCTGGGAGCTTTCTAAGAAACAATGACTGCTTTTGTATATTGAAGATATGTGAATTACTAGATGTCCAATTATCTGTATCACCTCAGATTTCGTAAAAATTATAAGTTTGTGACACAAATGAATTGACTATTAGTTAAGTTAAAGCTCTGCAATATACATGAATAATATAACCAACAAATAAAAATTAATAGGAATGAAAGGGATATCTTACACACATTATATTAAATCTTATTTTAATTTTTAAAAAAATAATCTTCAATGTATTTGTCTTTTATTCCAGAATTTTTCCCTTTTTAATTGCCTTGTTCTTTTTGAAGGGATGGCGACATATTTTAACGGGTTTCGTATGTCGTTAGCAGAAAAAAGCGCATATTAATATCATAAGCGAGCTCCTCTTCCTGACGAGCGGCTCGCTATGATATTTTTCAATTTATTATATTTGTTGTCTATTGTTTGCCATTGTGTCTTGGTTGTTTTTGAATTTTTGTCTTTTGTTCCTTGTTTGTTTTGATATATATATATCATTTTTGTATTCGGATTTTTTTGTTTTTGATTCTTTTTAAATCTTCTTAAATGTATTTATTTTTTATTCAAGAATTCTTCCATTTTTATTTGTCTTGTGCTTTTAGAGGGGATGACGGCAATTTTTAACGGATTTCGTTTGTTGTTAGCAGAAAAAAGCACAAATTAATATCATGAGCGAGCTTCTCTTCCTGACGAGCGGCTCGCTATGATATTTTACAATTTTATTTTGGTTTTTGTCTATTTTTGCCATTTTGTCTTGACTGTTTTTGAGTTTTTGTCTTGTGTTTCTAAGTTTGTTTTGATATATATATATATATATATAAACGGAAAGAAACGTTAAAACCAACATTAATTTATCGGTTGTGATGAGTGAATAAAACTCTTGTCACTTTGTGTTTATCTGCAAAGCTCTTTCTAAAAATATTCTTCGAATCTGCCATCAACGAGTTTCTTTGAAGTCATTCTCGTGTTGTCTAGTGGTTCCTTCCACCTCGACTATACCATTTACAAACGTAACATGGTTAGTTGGTGTAACCTCCTTGTTATCCTAACAAACATGCATAAAACCCCGAATAACCTCAAATCATTCATTGGCCGTCATTGCAATTTGGAATTTTGAGTAGATGCTCGAGATTTCTCTTCGTTTCTTTAAGATGGGCATTATAAGTGACTCGTGCTACTGAGCCTAAAATGTTGCTAATATGCAGCCAGATACCTTGTTAATTTTTCTTTGATTGAATTAATGCATATTCTCTGCTTATGTTTTTCAAACTATACTCCTAAGTAGTTTTGATTCATAATACACCAATAGAACATAAAAACTTAATTCCTTTTTCATTCCAACTGAACATTTCCTTGATTCCACAATACAAATCTTACACACTATATCAGAAGCCCACGGATTATCATTATTTTCAAATTTCATTCCGAAAAAAATCATAATAAACCCTTTTAAAAATTGAGGTTTTTTTTTTTTTCTTTTTCCCATCATGAAATGTTCGTAAATATAACAAAATATAGGTAAATCATACAAACACTTCCTCCTTAACTTTATAAGATAAATGCACAAACAGCGACAAGTTCCCCAACAGGCGAATAAATTCACTGATGAAACTCTTTCCTAGACACACAATAAATAACATATCCTGCTCACCGTTTGATGGAAGAAACTTATTGCTTCTTCGCTTTAGATGTGTTGATGCTACAGTCTGTTTACAACAAATAATCATCTTCTGAATTCTCTATCTGCAAGTATCGTTACAATTGGAAGTGTTTCTATGTGATAACATTTTCTCATCTATAATACAGTCGACGCTCGTTATAACGACCCTCTGCGTCCCACAGCAAAAGGTCTTTATAACGAGTGGTCGATATAGTGGATATAATTAAAAACTGTACACATGCACGCTCAGAAGTTCCATACAAATAGGCAATTTTTAAAAAGATTCCAACTAAATGCTCAACTTATTTTTTATCATTGGTATTAAAAATAAATTTTATCAATTAAAAATATATTTCTGAAACAGATTTTAAAGTAGAAAATAAAGGGTGTTATATACTTACAAAACATTTATTTTCGAAAGAAAAAAAAATCAGAAATGGTTGTTTGTCTTTTCTGCATATGTGCTTTCTGCAAAACATAATTTTCCATTTCAGTTAAACATAATAAATAATGTTCTGCCTTTCAAAAAAACATTTTAAAGTATCAATAGCACTTGAAGCATTTTTTAAAATTCTAGGCTATTCTAATTTCCGCGCTGTGGTGAGTGATAAATCGCCCCCCCGCCGGGGAGAGGGGAAGTGTAACGCAGAAGACTCTACATCTACGAAGCTTGGCAATACAATAATCACGGTCATTTACGTTTAGAAACGTGTTCTTTTTGAAGAAATACCGGGAAGAGTTTTCGCTGAATTCGGACGTTGTATTGGGATTAGGCGACACTGTACGGTCGTTATACCGGAAGTAAAATAACATAGTGCATAGGGAAACACAGTTGGGGATTTTATCACTGGTCGTTATAAAGGAATGGTCTTTATAATGTGCGGTCGTTATAACGAGCGTCGACTGTATAATGTAAATTGAACAAACTTAAGCTATTTTACTTTTAAGCAAAATTTGGATTTTCGTTTTATCTAATTTATATTTCTGTCACATTTTTTATTTCGAATGCTTGAAATAAAAAATAATGAATGATGGGACAAATCTAAGGGTATTTTTGGTTCAGGAATGCAATTTAATATAAAATGATTGTCAATATCAAGAAAGTAAAATTAGAGTTAACCTGTGTTATTATGAAAGTAAAATTTAAAATGTTGTGAATTCTCCTTGAATATTTTTCCTACAATACTTTCCCTCAGAGAGTTTATGTGTTAGAAGAAATAAATTCAATGAAAAAAATTTCTGAACTTAAAAAAATGCAAAATTTAGTCAATGTAAATATCTGATCTACTCTGATGAAATAAATTTAAGAGTTAATATTTTGCGTTCAACTTCAAGATAGAGTCCGAACAGAATGAACAGAATTTCAAATCGTGGCTGAAATGACAAAGAAAGAAATGCCCGTTTTACTTTTCTTTAATAAAATGGAACTTCTCCGAAATTTCAACGCCTAAATTTATAAAAATTTAAAATGGTTGAAATTTTTTAATTAGTTTCCTAATTATGCTGACTGATATAATTAGTAATACGTATAGTAGCAGGCTTACTAGCATTATTTTGAATGAAATTTGAAACTGGGCTCAAAATAAGACTCTTTTGTTTTGTTTTGTTTACGTATTTTAATTTATCAAAAGCTTTGCATATCGATAAGCAGGAATTTCTTTAAAGTTTTATTTCTCATATCAAATTATACTGCTGTCCAATTTCAGAGAAATTTTTTTAAAAAATACCTAATTTAAAAAAAGAAAATGCTTGCTTTTTCGTCACATAAGACTGCGAAACATCAACACTCATGTAAATATACCGACTTTTTAACGAGTGAATAATCTAAAACTTGCATAAAAGAAGAATAGTTAGTATGCAACATTTCTCTTCAACTGAATAAATTACAAAAACCTTGGGAAATTTTCAGCCTACCAGTAAAACATTTATAAAAAAATATCTTCCTAACAACAAACTCGTTACATTGTTATGGCGCTATGAATGGCAGAAGTATGATACATGATTTTCATTATTCGGCAACTTCAAAAAGATGCCAATAAATTTCAAATTTTTATCAGATAGAAGAGTCAAAACCCATCATTTATAGTAAAAATGTATTAGCATATGACAAAAACTCTTCAGAACGACTGACAACAACACTCATTTATCAATACCACATCAGATAATTTCATTAAATCATTGATACGCGATACATCATTTGCAGAATTTCCAAAGCGTTACTAATCCCTAAGCATTTTTCCCACCAGCAACAACTCAATAAACTTGCTACATTGTTTTCCATGCAGGCTAAAAATAGCGCCCAACCCATTCAACATTGCTAGTTAGGCTAGCTAATTCCTATTATGATTAAGTGACCTCTGCTGCACATTCGGCGTCTTCAAAAAGCCATGTCATTCAATCCCAGTTGTTTATTTCACAGCAGAGCGAATCTCGACATATAAAGTGGCGATGCATTAGCATATAACAAATATCCTTCAGCGCCAACCGACACAGTATTAGTTTAAAGAGCTATTATGGACCTTTTGGCTATGCAGACCACGATTTCGTTTCGGCAAACTCGCGCGTGTAAAGAGGAAGTGCATGTATGGACGCATATAATACACCTCACAGCCCCCTACAGGGTCTACATAACGCAGGATGTAGCAGCCTTTGTATTACCTACCCGTAACTAAGGGAGCCAACAACAACTTCCAAATCTTGCCCGGCCGTGATTGTTTTTTTAATACGGCCTAATCACCTCCATTTTCCTCCGAAGATTGACCGCAGTGTTACACATCGCATGTAAAGTCATGTTCCAATGCAGTTTTTTACTTATGTACTTATTTCTTCGTGTTCATTTATTTTCTTTCCATGTTGCCCCTGTGTTTGTATATTTTGGCATTGTTATCATCATGGGTGAGTTGCGAATAATGCCCCCTTTTGCATTGGGTAATTTATTTTCTGCGGGCATTTCGCTTGTAGTTTCTTCCTGTAGTAGCGTACGGAGGTGCGAATCGCGTTTGATTTAATTGCATCAGTCCGTGAGCGACAGGAAAGAGTGGCAGTCACAAATTCCCGACACGTTGCGCCGTAGATAAGGCGGCTTCGGAAGTCAATGGCCCATTAATTTTGATTGATTGCGGAAAAGTTTAAAAGGATTGAACTTGACCACCTCGTTTAAAATGCTTACTCAGCGCTCACAATTTTTCAGAATAATCAGTTACACTCTAAAGAATATCTATATTTTAACTCTACTCAATAGCCTTTCAGTTTGAACTTTTTTTTGTTATGTTTTGTTTAAACCCGTGAAAAGTGTGAAACTTACTATTTATAGTAGACCCGATTTCATGTGGCGTAAAAGTTTAAACTGTGTGGTCTGGGGAAAAAATGGGCGTAATGGATTTAAACTTGGGCTCGTGTTTTTACAAATTTAAAAACCCCAAACAAAAGAAAAAGAAATCCAAATCTTTTGCTCTACAGTCGGGCATAGTTACGCAATTGGGAACCAACTCCCAAATACACATTTTCATATGATTTTAAAAAACGTTATAGATACTGCGTTATTCTAGAATTAATTATTGGATTATAAATAGTTTGCTGCGTAATGAATTGGAGTTGGATCAATTTGCTTAGAAAATTACATTGAAGTGCAATTTACAATTGTAAACAGGAAATCCATAAAAAGATACTTGATTTTCCATTGCAAAATTGCGTCAAACGATATCAAAGGATTGGGATATTTTTAAAAAGTGTCAATACCAGTTTTTATTTTTCAATCTATTTTCTCATTAGATTATCTTACATATCGTCGTTTAACAAGCAGCAAAATCTATCCAAATTTCTTGAAATTTCAAAGATGAAGAAAATACTTAATTTTTTAAAACCAATAAAGAATATTTTTGAATATTTTTCACATCTGGTAGAACATGCGGTCATGCGATTTATATCATATGTTAAAAAAATTCCAAAATATCCTTTTTGGTTGCGAAGAAGTGAGTATTTTCTTCCTCTTTGAAATTTCAAAAAATTGATATAGGTGGCTTTGCTTATTAAGTGACGATATGATAAAGATAAAAAGCATAATATAGATTATAAAAGGCATAGAAATCTTTATAAATGAACGCAGAAAAGAGAGTGAGAAAAAATCACACCTTTTTTTAAAATTCTGTATATATAATATTTTGTGTTCTTTTTATTTTTATTTTCCTCTTATGATGCCTTTTCCACTGGAAATTTGAAGATTTTTTTTAAATAACTAATATTAAAGTACAATTTTCAAAAAAGGAAACAGATTCATATGCGTATATTAAAAATGTTATCACAATTATTAAAAATGTGATTATGCTTTAAAATAAATAATACATCCAGCAGAAAATATAGCGCACAGTCATTTTCAAATGAAAAATATAATTATTTAAGAATAGTTCCTTCTTCAATTTCTTCAATAAGAAAAAAAACATTATCTTAATCGATTCTAATCCTTTATCAAATAATTTTTAAACAATTTCTCTTAAATCTTATCTACCTTTCATTTCATGAACACATTTAAATGATCGGAATAATTCTTCCTTAGTCATCTCTGTAATATAGTATTACGCCAAATATTTGCTACAGCATGTCCAAGTCTGGTTCTTGTAGCATTAAGCTCCATCAACCATCCAATTAACCTATAACAGAATTTAAATGGGGATAAAGCAGATCGATATCTCTATTTTGCTTTATACTTTATTTAATTCTAAAATCCTCCATTCCATGCCATTAAACTACAGAGTTTCATGGTTTTAACTCAAATTACAGGATTGATTTACCATTAGTTTGATTGATCAATGTGCATAATACACTTATGCGCCATTAAGCATTAAATTTGGTAACGACTATGAACGCAATAAATTTTGGATTTATGACATGAAAAGTATCAATTAATGCTTTAATAATTCTTTAAATTAGCATGATTGCCCTTTTTAAAAACATCTGTTTCTTAAAAGTTCAATTTGTTGTATGTACGAAATCTACCATGTTTGTCTTATCAAAAGCAGTTTAAATTTATGATATGTAAAAGTTATTTTTATAAGCTGACTCGCAATTTAGATAGATAATAGCATAATTATTGCAATTAAATGCAAAATGTCGGTTTGTGGATGAAACCACCTGTACTTTTAAACGCCAAAATACGATCGACCTCACATTCAGAATTTATTTTTCTACTATATTTAACGATTTGTAAAACCTAAGCATTACTAACTAAACCTCTCACGGAAGTTTTTATACTCTTTCTTTTTCTCTACATTTTTTTCTGTACGTTTATTTTTTAACATTTAACATTGCTGCCATTATCACCTCTTAAATTTCTTGTGTTACATAAACGATCTGCTGTATTCACACCTGCTGCAATAGAGGAAAAGGAGGCGAAGTTGTAGAAATAAACCAGCTGCTGTTTTAAATACCGGAAAATAGAAAGGGGAAAAAAAGGCAAACTGGTGCGCTTTTGAAAAAAAGGAAGTTCTAAAAGAAAGGCGAAAAAAAGGGTGAAGTGTGAAGCCGCACGCGTAGGAAACAATTAATTGAGGTGAAATTTAACCACAGGTGAGAACAAACGATTTTAACCTTTTGTTTCACAGATCTTTAGGGTGGATCCGCTCTTCAGAACAATAAAAGCGATTTGTAAACGAGTTACTGAATAAATGGAATTGAAGAATTTTTTTTTATATTACTTGAACTGAAATCGATCAGTGCAATTTTAAACAGATGTTGAACAGAAAGTACTTGTGAACTGGTTCGCTAGGTTCTAGTTGAATTGAAAAATGATAAATTTCTTTCGTGTATTGAAGTGTGAAAAAATTAAACAATGAGACTTTGAAAGGTGTAAGAAAATTATTACTTTCAGCCTAAAGCGCATGAACAGTTAATCAGGTATTGCGTAAAAGTGAATGAAGTGTTATAGAAGCAGTTTTGTTTGTTTATTTGTTTGTTAGATGTAATACAATTTGTTTGGACAGTAAAAGGATGTTTGTTATGATTAGAATGATACCTAGTTCTATTATCGTAGTATTTTAATGATACAAAAACTATTATTTTACTTTAGTGTTTGTGATGCAGGGGCCAGTTCATCAGAGTTAATTTAGTAAATAATTTTGATTAATCATTTTAAAAACTCAGTGAATTCTGTGATTTTAAAATCAGCTTCTTGAAAACAATGCGACTGAATATTGTCTCTTCTACTGTTTTCAAAATTTTCAAAAAAGATTTTGCATCAGCATGACAAAGTGAACGCTATGAATTATAAGCTTCTCACCCAGATCATAAGCTTCTCAAAGATTCTTTATCTAGATGCGGAATGTTTTAGGCGGATATAATGGGGATTTCGGCGACCGCATTTTCATCTGAGCCGTTTTGCCATGTCACTACTTTGCCTACAGAAAGCAAAGCATTGATTAATTTATTAATCAATGATTAATGAAAGGATTTCAATTTAAAACTGTTACCCAGATAATTTTATTGAAACGTTTTAAGTTAAGTTTGATGTCCTGCTTTCTACATTTTTAATCCACACTTAACTCCAAAATGATGAACTAGGATTTATTTTTGAAACGCTAAGTTGAAATTATTTTCTCAATTAATTATATAAATTTCATCACACTTTGTAAAGATATTAAACCATCAACCACGAAATGACTAATTTATTCATTTTTCGGCTAATTAATGTGAGAAATAAGTAGTCGTCTGTCCATAGTGTGTTTCAAACCCTCATAAATATCTTTATTCCTCTTAAGATGCGAACATTGATGTAGATCATTTTAAAATTATTAAAAATTTTATTATTTTTTCCATTCACTCTTGAAATGTCTATATGAGACCATTTTCTCAACAGATTAACATTCTCCCACTGTAAAATCTCTCTCCGAAATATAGAAAATGTTCGAATTACATAGCCAAACTATCTTTATTGCTCTTTAAATTAGAATAAATCAAAATGATGTTCTATTTCGCTTTAATCTTTATTAAACAAAATAAAATTTAATATTAAACTAATATATTCTAAAACGTGCCTTTAAATTGTTGAATTTTATGGATTTAAATTCAAATTACAGGTTGCTATGAACCGAACCGAAGAGTATACCCTCTCGCATTTTTTTAAAAGAAAGCTCATTTTGAAATCATTAAATCCAATATGTTTTTAAAATGTATAATAAAAAAATTTTTCAATAACGGTATTAGATTTCGGCATAATGCTAAGATGATTTTCTCTAACGCTCAAGTAAAAAGACCCAGTGACTAGACACTGTGTCACTGGGTTCACTTCTTTTAAGAAAACTCATATTGCAACCATTAAGTATATCGCTTTCTTCAAACGACTAATTAAATTTACTTTCTAATCAACCCTATTAAATTTGCCATGCAACGAAGCAAACATTCTCCAACGCTCAAGTGAAAAGTCACAGGTGACAAGACACTGTGTAATTGGATTAATTTCTTTTAAGAAAACTCATTTTACAAGCCTTGAATCCATCGCTTTAAAACGCATAATTAAATTTACTTTCTAATCAACCCGATTAGATTTACCATGCTACTAGGCAAACATTGTCCAACGCTCAAGTGAAAAGTCCCAGGGACAAGACAAGAGGCAATGGATTCATCTTTAAGAAAATCATATTATTATCATTGAATCCATCGCTTTCTTCAAACGACTAAATAAGTTACTTTCTAATTAACCCTATTAGATTTACCATGCAACTAAGCAAACATTCTCCAACGCTCAAGTGAAAAGTCACAGGTGACAAGACACTGTGTAATTGGATTAATTTCTTTTAAGAAAACTCATTTTACAAGCATTGAATCCATCGCTTTCTTAAAACGCATAATTAAATTTACTAATCAACCCGATTAGATTTACCATGCTACTAGGCAAACATGTCCAACGCTCAAGTGAAAAGTCCCAAAAACAAGACAAGAGGCAATGGATTAATTTCTTTTAAGAAAACAAAACTAATATTATTATCATTGAATCCATCGCTTTCTTAAAACGCATAATTAAATTTACTTTCTAATTAACCCTATATTAGGATTTCCAGCTACTAAGCAAACTTTCTCCAACGCTCAAGTGAAAAGTCCCAGGGACAAGACAAGAGGCAATGGATTCATTTCTTTTAAGAAAACTAATATTATTATCATTGAATCCATCGCTTTCTTCAAACGACTAATTACATTTTATTCTAATTAACTCCATTGATGCCATGCTACTAAGCAAACACTCCAACGCTCAAGTGAAAAGTCACAGGTGACAAACACTGTGTCACTTGCCGGTTCTTCTTTAAGAAAACTCATTTTACAAGCATTGAATCATCGCTCTTTAAAACGCATAATTAAATTTACTTAATAACCCGATTAGATGTTAGATGCTACTAAGCAAACATTCCAACGCTCAAGTGAAAAGTCACAGTGACAAGACAAGAGTGCAATGGATCTACTTTTAAGAAAACAAAACCATCATTTATCATTGAATCCATCGCTTTAAAACGCATAATTAAATTTACTTTCTAATTAACCCTATTAGATGTTTACCTGCAATGCAAACATCTCCACGTTCAGTGAAAAGTCCCAGCGACAAGAACACTGTGTATTGATTAATTTCTTTAAGAAAACTATTACTATCATTGAATCCATCGCTTTCTTAAAACGCATAATTAAATTTACTTTCTAATCAACCCGATTAGATTTACCATGCTACTAAGCAAACATTCTCCAACGCTCAAGTGAAAAGTCACAAGTGACAAGACACTGTGTCACTGGGTTCGCTTCTTTTAAGAAAACTCATCTTACAAGCATTGAATCCATCGCTTTCTTAAACGACTATATATTTACTTCTAATTAACCTATTAGATGCCATGCACTAAGCAACATTCTCCACGCTCATGAAAAGTCACAGGTGACAAGACACTGTGTCCTGTCTTTCGAAAAACTCATCTTACAAGCATTGAATCCATCGCTTTCTTCAAACGACTAATTACATTTACTTTCTAATTAACCCTATTAGATGTGCCATGCAACTAAGCAAACATTCTCTGACGCTCAAGTGAAAAGTCACAGGTGACAAGACACTGTGTACTTGTTCTCTTTAAGAAAACTCATCTTACAAGCATTGAATACATCGCTTTCTTCAAACGACTTATTATATTTACTTTCTAATTAACCCTATTAGATGTGCCATGCAACTAAGCAAACATTCTCCGACGCTCATGAAAAGTAGGTGACAAGACACTGTGTCATCGTTCGCTTCTTAGAAACCCATCTTACAAGCATTGAATCCATCGCTTTCTTAAAACGCATAATTAAATTTAATTTCTAATTAACCCTATTAGATGTGCCATACTACTAAGCAAACTTTCTCCAACGCTCAAGTGAAAAGACCCAGGTGACAAGACACTGTGTCACTGGGTTCGCTTCTTTTAAGAAAACTCATCTTACAAGCATTGAAACCATCGCTTTCTTCAAACGACTAATTAAATTTACTTTCTAATTAACCCTATTATATGTGTCATACTACTAGGCAAACTTTCGCCAACGCTTAAATGAAAAGTCCCAGCCACAAGAAACTGTGTAATTGGATTAATTTCTTCTAAGAAAACTCATCTTACAAGCATTGAATGCATCGCTTTCTTAAAACGCATAATTAAATTTAATTTCTAATTAACCCTATTAAATGTGCCACACTACTAAGCAAACTTTCTCCAACGCTCAAGTGAAAAGTCACAGGTGACAAGACGCTGTGTCACTGGGTTCGCTTCTTTTAAGTAAACTCGTCTTACAAGCATTGAATGCATCGCTTTCTTAAAACGCATAATTAAATTTACTTTCTAATTAACCCTATTAGATGTGCCATACTACTAGGCAAACTTTCGCCAACGCTTAAATGAAAAGTCCCAGTGACCGTACTCGGTAAACTCTACCGCGCAATTAAAGTCCTCGTTTATCAAGCTTATTGAGGCTAAACAAGGGCTTCTTCCTATTCTGTTGTCACTGCAAACGCTTTAATAGCATGGCTCAACTGAAACCCTTCCCTGTAATAGCAGGGGTCCAGCCTAGTCATTCGATAGCATCATACCCCTTTGAAAGAGTACCACTAAATCAGAAGGTAGAGGCTGGCCCAACAGATGTCGGGAGCAATTATGGAATTTAAAAGAGTCCTTTTACGGGATTAGTCGCTAGGACAGAGCGCGGGTCCCATCCATCATTCTTACGGGCAGCTGTAAGAAGGATATGCACGCTAATTTTCTGCCTCTTAGGGGCACTGAATAGATTTATGAATGATTTGTCAGGACTTGACCACTTTTCAATGGAGCTACTGGTGTCTTCCGACGGGACTGTTGTTGTTTTTATCACGTGATTTGTCACGAACGTTCTCGTGTCTCTCTGTGATCTTGCCGCAGAGTTCTCAATTGTGTCTCACGGAAATTCGGTGTGTTAAGGATGTCGTGTTGCTGCCACAACATATCCTTTCGTCGTTCTCAGGGACATGTAAATTGAATTAAAAGTATCGATGTAAAGTAAGTAATGCGAGTTGTATTTTAAGGAATACAATTAAGCATAAGGAATTGAAGAAAAATGTTTGATAATTTTTTTGCACCCTCGACTTTTTTGTTTTTCATAATATTGACAAAGTGCGAAAACTTTTAAAAGAAGAACTAAGAAAAGGTAGGAAAACTGGATACAAACATGAAGATATAAATACATTTTGTAGATGATATAG
This sequence comes from Araneus ventricosus, assembly GCA_013235015.1. Classification (NCBI taxonomy): domain Eukaryota; kingdom Metazoa; phylum Arthropoda; class Arachnida; order Araneae; family Araneidae; genus Araneus; species Araneus ventricosus. Next base: position 361,969 of record BGPR01000407.1, read on the forward strand.
ATCAATTTGCAGAATTACAATAATTATATATATTATAATTATCTGGTATATAGTATAATATATATATCTGGTATATAGTATATCTGGTATATAGTATATAGTATAATTATCTGGGGTCGAAAATGCATGAAGAAGAAGAATCAAATTAGAAATATGTAAAAATACATATATTATTAAGTTGAAAAAATTCAATGATTAAAGTGAGTTGAACATGCAATCAGAATGAATGATGATAACAGAAAGACCAAGATATATATATATATATATATATATATTTGAAAGAGACCTCTCAATGTACTTAACAGAAATAGGGATCGGGTTTTTGATATCTACATTAGTTTCAGAGAAAAAAATTTTGTTCAAAATTTTGTGAAATTTTTTGGAAAATATCAGAATTTTTCACTTTGTACATTAAAAAAAAAATTTCTAATCAAAATTTTTACAAACCCATCCCTAATTCTATTAAACATGCAGTTGTGAGTGAACAGAAAAAACTTCAAGTAATTAGAATAAAAAGAGATCAACTTTTAACATTTTGTAGCAGACACAATTTTGGAAAAAAGCAAACTGCGAAAAACGGCTTTAAAGTTTTAAAAACAATAAAATTGTAATAAAAACAACTTATATCAAGCTAGTTTTTTTTTCAGAGCAATAACCTGACATTTGCTCGTCCTAAGTTATAAATTTTATTAATATTTATTATTACTATAATTATTAATTAGCATCATCATTTATAGATACAATTAGAAATTTTTAAAAAAAATGCGAAAAATTTCACTTTTTTCAAATTTTTTTAGTCAAAATATTTAATAAATGATCTGCAGTACTATTTATCAAATATCCATTATAACAGAGAAAAAAATTTAAACCATTTTATTGATAGTGAGAAATTCAAACTAAATGAGAAGCGAAAGCAGTGAAGATGATGACGATATGCTTAATAAATAATAAAGAAGTGAAAGCAGTAAAACAGTAAACAAACAAAGATTAAACCACTACTGTTTGAAACAACTATCTTGCTTTGCTATTATGGGAAAAATTAGGTGGCTTTGCAACTTGCACATGAAATATGCACGATTTAAACATTGGAAGTGGGCGTGGCACGTGATGAAATGTTAGATAAAATAACTTCATATCTCACTAAATATTTGTCTGATTGTTTTGAAACTTTCAGATTATTAAGTCAAAGGTTCAAGGATCAATTTCCACTCAAAATTTGAAAATCGATATTTTCATTGATTTTCCGGAATTCTTAGGGTGCCAAGTCTTAACCTAAATTTAACTGAATGTCGTTCTCTTTCCCTACTTAAAACATTTCCCTCACTTTGTGCAAATCCAAATCGAAGGATTTTTTTTTATTACAAAGAGCAATAAGAAGCATAAACCATTATTTGAAAATTTACAAAATGAGAAGGATTTAAATTGAAATTCCTAATTATCATCACATTACTTTATCACTATGCTTCTTTTATCAAAATAAAACATTTGTAGTGTTTCATACAAGGGACCAAATTCTCCAAAATGATGCAATAACTATCGAGTCTTGGTCCCAAATTCGGTAAGACTTGCTCATGCAATAATGGCTAATTTAATACAATGAGATTCCATGAGTTTAGTATGCTTATAATTTCAAAGAATATAAATAAAATTTAAAATCTTTTAAAACTTTGAAAATTCCAAAAAATTAAGCAAAACATAATGAGGATTTCAGTATTTTTATTGCGATAATCCATCTTGAGTAACCTTAGGCACAGACATTTCTTGAATTTTGACCGCAGAGTGTGTAACAAAATGTAATTTTCATTATTGGACATAATCCATATTTTAGATCACTTTATTACGATAGGTTTTCCTTTTTACAGAAGTTTGTAAACAAATGCATAATAACTTTGTTTCGATTGTCGTGACTTTGGATTTCAGATTCCAATTAAATCACAGCGAATTGGATATGAAGAAAACAAAATTTCTTCCGTGATTTTAGTAGACGATCTGTTGAATGTTTGCAATGTTGTAAAGACTTTTTTTAACACTGATATAAACAGGAATGAGACGTACTAACAAGAACGCAGTATTAAAGAGGTTTCACTAATTATAAGATTATGTTTCGAAAGAAAATATAATTATGCAGTCTTATAAATGCGTATCAAAAATTGTACGTCAATTCTAATAAACACATTGATTGTCATTTCAGTGAGATAGCTTTAAATTCCTATCTATTTTGCTTCATGTTGAAATGCGTTTCATAATTGAAGAGCTGAGGTACGTATATTCCGCCACTCTCCCGTAATAAATAAAAAATAGTTAATAACTCGGCCTGTTCCTTACCTAACGACTACAACAACGAAATCATTTTATACATTTATTTTTAAAAACTACACTCTTATTATTGAGCTGAAAAGCAGGTTTCCTTATTTTAATTATTTTCTACTTTTTAGTCTTTTATTTAGAATTTGTTGGTATAGGTATTATGAATATTATAATAATTTTTCTCAAATTATGGAACGAAAATTTACTTATGTTAAGCAATCAATTGATAACCGAGTTCTGAAAATATTAAAATACTTTATTGTCATCAAGAACACACAAGTGTACAAAATTTCAAATTGCACTAGTAAGTGAATGAAAAGTGAATTTTAGAATTCTATTTTCACAAAAAAGAAAAAAGCCATGTTAAGTGAAATTATAAAAATATGATGATAATGTTTATGACAACCAAAGAATTAATACTTCAAAAAATTAATACTCTTAATTTTATTGTTTCCCTAACTTACATAATATTTTGTGATCTTGTTATGTGTTTGTGTGCTATTTCAACATCCAATTTGCTTTATTTTCATTGTTCAACTTGTGTTGAAAATATATAGAGCTTTATAGTAATACAACTTTGCCAATTCATTATTATTTGTATGTATTTAATCTACCACTATTACGTTGTGCAAAAAGTTAAATGCACTCGACATGTTCTTCCATGACTAAGCGAACGAAGTTTTTTGACGCGTGTATGGAAGAACATGTTAAGTGCAAAAGATTATTAATTTTCTCTATAATTAAAAAAGCTGTAACCATGTCAATAAACATAAAATATTTTGAATGCTTTGTCGTCACAAAAGTGCCGGAACAGCAAAAATTGAGTGAAAAAATAAAACCTTTAAACTTTAAAGCTCGTTTTCTGAAATTCGCTTATTTCTCACTTAACATGTTCATCCGCTCAGCTCTGCAACTGAGTATTGTCTCTAGTTTGTACCGCATTAGCACCTTAAAAACCACCAAAAGAAGAGGGAAAAAAACGTATCAGGGGAGTTGACCTATCTTGTTCTCCAAGCCCACTTATGACTAGAATTATACATGCTGTAGGAAATCAACACAAAAAGGATATAAATTTCAAATTCCACCTCTTTTTGATGCCCTTTGGTCATAACTGCAACGAGATCACGCAGCTTGATAGCACCTTCCTATATCGCCCAGCAGACCCGCCTTGTAACTTGAGAGCAATTTTTTCCCACCTTGGTTGGTGATATGAAGCACAGCGAAGGCGCAAATTACGTGGCTATTAAATCTACATTTGCATTCAGTGCAAAATGGTGTGGAAGCCAATTTTCGGGTACCGCACACGTCATCCGACGAAAATTGGTCACGTGTGGAAATGCCTGAATTATGTACACTTCGTGTTAAGGCTGGCTAAAAACTATGTCCACAGGTAACAATGGACTTCTTTCGCAGGGTAATGTTCTGCTTCAAATTATAGTGATTCTCAACGACCGGAGAAATGGAGTTCAATTTATACCTTTTTGTTTTTCCTCGATGCGTTGAAACACAATGAATCGGGATGATTTTACAAGCCTGGCATCAATTGGGAAACACAAACCATGCTTTTATGTGTTCGCAAAGTGGCGAAAGTACTCTGCATCATTAACTTTTTTGATGAGCAGGAGCGCTTGCTAGCAAGTTATCGGTACTTCGAGAAATGGCGGTGACTGTAAAAGCTAACAACCTAATAGTTGAAGAAATTGATTGTTATATTTTATACTGATTCATCTTTATTGGATCTTTCAATAAATGAATTTTGATTGATCATATTTTTGTGTTATGTGGCATATTGCATTTGGTGTCGTTGACAAACTTCAAAAGGG
>BGPR01000407.1:366108-388050 GCA_013235015.1 Araneus ventricosus
CATCTTTATTGGATCTTTCAATAAATGAATTTTGATTGATCATATTTGCGTCATATGTGACATATTGTATTTGGTGTCATTGACAAACTTCAAAAAGGTGGAATGCATGAATTCGATTAGAAAGGTCTTTATGGAATTTGATTCACAAGAATCAATAGTTAAAATATTTCGTCAGTTAATGGACAGACTTAAAAGAATCGTTATCTCAAAAGTGTTACGTTGATACTATTTAAAAGAGAATGTCTATAGTTTTTGCTATTGTAAATTAAATTTGTTGAATAAACATTACTGTGATCTCGCAAAACGTGGTTATTCGAATTAACTTTTTAAAAAATGAAATATCATTCTTAAAATAAAAAGCAGATATTGTAGCAGTGAGCCCAAATCAGGACTTCTTAAACTGTGTCAGCAGAATCCAGATGGGGCCATATAGAAAAAATTGGGATCGCAAAAAATCTTCATAGGGCCTCTTTTTTTCAGACTTTCTTTTTTAACTCTTCGTTAGTCACTATAATATGTAACAGATACCCATGCAATTTGCATCTCTTAACTGTTTTTAACCTTCCAGCGGGCGCGCGTTAGCAAGAGATACTTGAATTGTTCATCGTATTACATATTTATATCGTTATTTTATATATTTAAGTGCAATTTTACTCATAAAATCTTTGTTTACTATTAGGATAATGAATACGGATAACATAAATAAAAGTTGCATTTATTACTTTCTCGTATACGAAGTATACAAAGAGAAAGTATTGTAATCGTCAAAAAATTCGAACTCGAGATTTTGACGAATCTCCACGTTTTAGACCTTCCTGAGTCCGAAAAACACAATTTTGGAATTATGTCTGTCTGTCTGTCTGTGAACACGATAACTCGAAAACTATTAGAGCTACGGGGATGAAATTTTGTATGTGGTCTTTAAACATAATTTGTAGGTTTCTATCAAATTTTGGACAAAATCTGTCAACGGGAAGTCTGTCAATCTGTACGTCCGCGGTCATGCGAACGCTATAACTCAAAAACTTGAATAGCTAGAGGGATAAAATTTGGTTCACAGTTTTATCGTCATGAATGTAGGTCCGTATAAAATTTTGGGCCAAATCCGTCGAAGAGTTGACTGTCTGTCGGTCTGTATAATCGCATACTTGTTCAGTTTTGAAACTAACTGCCTGCGCATGCCTACTGGTGACATGTGAAAAGAAGAAGGGACTCCGAAACTTGGCAGTTTGCCAAAAACCAATTCTGGCGCGATTTTGTAAGGAAGCAAACATTTAGGGAGTCTCGCCAGGTCCTGTTGCGCAAAAGAATGCGCAGGGGATTTGAATTTGTTTTGATCCTTCAAACCACGCGTGGTTCCAACTTTGGTTTACTTGCGACGGAAGTTTATTTGACGTCTTTTATTATTCTAGTTTTCTCTACATGTGTTAGGAGTATACGAGAAAGTTTAGGGGAGACCACTCCCGCTGGTTTTTGTAAAATAACTCGATATATGTATGTAATACGATGCCTAAAATTTGCGTACATTGTCGTAAAATTTGCGTAAGCGCGCCCGCTGGAAGGTTAAGGAATTGCAATTTGAATTATTCTTTCAGAATAATCATTTATATTCTCATTAAGACTAATTATAGCAGTTATAAAGGAGAATTTATCAAAACATGAACATTTCATAGTTGTATGAAGTGATTGTGTTGATCATGAAAGAAGATTTATTGTATAGATTTTATATCTACGAGATACATAACGACTATATAAGGATGAAAATGATTCCGAATAACGGAGAGTTAATATTTATAAACAAAAATAATCACGAAGATCTTTTTGACTTAAAAGACTCCATTAAAATTTTCTAAATTAATTTATTTTTAATTGAATTTTCTCTTAGGTTATAATTACTTTATGCTTCCCTTTCTTATTTAGCTTCGAAACTTTGGGGTCACACTTTTTTTTTTGTTGAATATATTCTCTCAAAAAAATTTTCCACACAAAAAGAGGTCGTGATTAGAAAATGTTTAAGAAACTGTGGTCTAAAACAAAAGTGTATAAAGTATCGAAAGAAGTTTCATGACTTTAAAAGTATATATAATATTTTTTTCCCTCCATCACACTTCAAATAATAATTCAATTCTTTTTTTAATGATTGTATATTAATCCTTGCACTCCAGAAGTGCCACTTTAAACGGTCTTATGACATTACGATAATTGAAAAATCTATACACTTAATCTGTAAGAAGTCACAATTTTGTTTGGTGGGGGGAGGGGGGAAAATCGACTTATAAAATTTTATTTTTAGGTCTTGGAGAGATAAAATGAGTCCTTATTTTCAGCGGATATTTATTCATCTAATTACTTCTTGGAGTGCAAAAATTTAACTTGAATTCGAAAGAAAAATGATGGCTGAAATTTCTTTCGACTTCATATAAACATCCAACTCAAAAGTTCTGTCAACGCACATGAATGTGTAATTGACCCCAATGAGGATAAAAATCGTTATTTAACTAGAGTCTACTTGTTACAGTTTTCATCCAACCTTTTAAACTTTCTGGAAATGCATTGCAAAATTCAATAATATGTTACAATATATTGTTTATTTCTTTTTTATGTGTGAAATGTATAGTAATAAAATGACTGCAAAATGGTTCTAATACTATTTTTTTATTTTTTCAATAATTATATATAACAAAAAATATTTTAATACACTACAGTAAATTACATTCAGTTCTCTTATCAAATATCTCGTGCACATATTTTACATAAATTACTTGACTTTAATGAGCAAGATTCATATTTTTAAATATTACAGTTCAAAAGAGTTTCCTTTGCTCTGCAAATTAATCTCTAACAAACTTCAGACCTGGCAAATAAACTGATTTCAGTTTCTTATAAGGATTGATAATGATTATGTACAAGAAATCGTGAAACATTACCAAGAAGCTCAGAGTCATTTACTGATTGCGATGCTTCCCAAAGCATGGAAATACTAAAGTACGTTACAGCATATGCTTTACACATACCAAGAAGTTGATACATGCCTGATTTTCCTCTCATGTAACACAAAAGCAGATGAGTAATTTAATATGTTTTACTAAAATGCCCTTATCGAACAACTATAACAATTAAAACATGTGATGATGTCAACATGTCGATCGCATTGAGCCTGATATCTTCGGACCCATAATATGCTTTTAAAAAAATTACTTAGTAGTGCTAAGTAAAGTTATGTCGGGAACAACTTAAGTTTTTACCCATTTGGCAAGAAAGTTGAAAGGGTAACCAGTTGCCTAAAAACCATCTGAAATATAAGTACATACAACGTAACACTTTTCAAGTTGATTTAGCCAGACAGTTTTCTTTAAATTTCTATCATAATTTTGGAAATATGCTTCTTCGTCTTCTCTGACTTAAAATATTTGCAACAGTTTGTAAAGCATTTTAAGGGAAATTCATGATACACTTTTATAAGAATTTACAATTTTTTTCTTTTTATTTACATACCGAAAAATGAAAGAGAAAAAATTCTTTGTGTCGAAAGTATTTTTCTTTAAACGAAAACGCAATTTTAAAATTAACTTAAAAGCATAGATTCGGATCTCACAAAAATAGTTTTCTCATATTTACATAAAATCGCTAATCAGAGAAGCAGTTAATGATCAGCGACAACAATTCATCACAGATCCGAAGCTATGTACTATATATAGAACAGATGATGGTACATTGAATTTTCAAAAGTTATAGAAGTAAGTTCTGAACAGAATAATATCTCGGCTTCTTTGGCTCCATCATTAATTAGTCCATAAAAGATTCATTCGGTAATTCGAAACAGGGATTTTACAGGATGATGCCGATAGCTTTTTCATCAACTCGAGTGACCTATGAAAGAAAAAAGAAAAGCTTGGTAAGTCACTGTTCTTCAAACATGTCTCTAAGTTAGAAATTCAAGAAAATAATAAAAAAAAAAACATCTTCGAAACTTACAAACTGTGCTACACAGAAACTTTAAGGTAATACTACTCTTTGAAGCGCGCGTAAAAAGATAACTAAATAAATGCTTTGTGCTTCTGAAAGTCATTTATTAAAAAAAAAAAAAAACGCACATTTGTAATTTTCTACCCTTCCTTTAATAAGTAAGCGGTGATATTGTACATTATAAAACCAGATTCTTGGCGCAAAAATTAATTGCAAGTTTAATAAAAATTGTTTTTAAAAAAAGCATGAGTTTTGCTCTGAACTTTATCGATTACTACACGAATCAAATACTGCGGTACGGTAAGAGTATTATCCCTTTGCACTCCGAAAGATAATAAGATTATTCCCAGAAGTAAAATTATCCAGCATCACCAACGTAACATTACCGGGAATTAAGCCCCCATGGGGGGCCGTGGGCCCCAAAAATTACTTCCTTCAATTACTTCAAAGATAATAAGATGCAAAATTTTAACTTGTGTGTGTAAGGATTGATTTTGCGTTTTAGGAAGCTGAAAAATACCGTTATTAATTTGTTTAAATTACAAAAAATTAATCAGTTTGTTTTTGCTATTATATGGCTTTTATAATAAGCGCTATCCAACAATAATGTGTAAAAGATGCATCATTCAGAATGTCTAGTTTTACTCGACATAAGAGTGCAAAGAGTTAATCATCATGAAATGTTAATAATCTATCCATCAATTTTCATAAAAATTGTATAAAAAAAGAATAAATTTTGTTCTGATCTCTATTAATTATTACATAAAAGACAAATATTTTCAAAAGAAGGTTTTCACTGGAGCAACATTACTAACTAACTACGGTAGTAGTTATTAAATTCAAAAATGTAGTCCATAGCAAGATCTACGCACAATTGCTTACTACCCTTTTTAAATACTATATTGTATTAAAAGTTATCCATATTCAAAGAGAATTACAATCCCAGTACCTAGTTTTTGTTTTATTGTATTGGCTGGGGAAAAAAAGTCAGAAACTAAAAGTTAAATGGTTTCCTACTTTTGTTTCCCGCTGACGAGTAAGAGTTCTTACTGAGAAAGTGTGAAACCTGCTTTAAAACAATTGTTCTCTTATGATCAATGAGGGCTAGTTTCGGATACAGGTGTGTTCCAGTTTTCATCAACATCTTACCCCACATATCACTTTCCGAAAATGATTCGATACGTTTAGAATTGGTTTTATTTTTTCTACTTTAACCACTTAACTTAATTTTCTTTGCTATCTAATAAGATGCTCCCTTCTGTTTTGGAAAGCGGTTGTCGTTTTCATTCATCTCAGAAGGCATATAATACTTGAGATGTTTATGGATTCTAGGTAATTTTTGTGTAAAATTATAAAGATAATTAATGATTAAATTTTAGTTTTAAGACCAAAAATGCGATAATTCAATGCCCGAGTATTCTCGGGCTGTTAAGTTAAGCGGTTAATCACTTAACTTAAAAGCCCGAGGGTACTCGTGCATCGAATTATCACATTTTTAGTCTTAAAACTAAAATTTAATCATTAATTAGCACTATAATTTGCTACAAAAATGACGTAGAATGTATAAACATCTCAAGTATTCTATGACTTCTTAGATGAATGATTGAAAACGACAGCCTCTTTCCAAAACAGAAGGGATCATCTTATTGGATAGCAAAGAAAATTAATTAGTTAATCGTAAAAGTTGAAAAATTGCCAAAAATTGTGATTTTTTTAAAAAATATTCTAATAAGATTTTTTCACCGGCATTCTTCTGGGAAAAGAATTTTTGAGATATCTTTATTTATTCGCTTAAATGAAAGCATTTTTTACTGATAGTATAGATTGCGAAATAGGCATTTTGCCATTTTATCAAATTGACATTTCTCATATTTTAATATGTTTCATGAAAATCATATTTTCAGTTATAAAAACTTTTCTCCTATAACTCACTTATGAATATTATTTTTTTGTGTGTGTGTTAAGGGCTTCCTGGATTATTATTGCAATTTTTTGCGAATTTTTAATGAAAAATCGAGTAACACTAGATTTGTTATGCAAATTATTGTGCAGAACTGAAATGTCTATTTAAAAATTCTGTAAAAGCAGTTTTATGTTATATTTTAATGTGCATGGAACAATTTGAACTTTTATTTTAAAATATTTTATTCTTTCATTCATAAAAAAATTATTCCAAGTGAAATGAAAAATAGCAATTAGCAGCTAAACAAACGACCGCCATTGCACAATAGTTATATAACATACATAGGACGCCATTGCATTTTGAGATGAAATTTCTACGAAACTCAAAACAAACGGCAAAATCTCGGGAATTTTTTGAACACTTAAAAATAACTCAAAACAATTTGTGACATCGTGTTTTGGCCTCTGGCTGATACGTTTATCTCCGTTCTGATGAAAGTTCAATCCAATTTTTTTAAAGCTATTCTTAGCTCAGCTAATCTTTAAAAAAAATTAGATGTCGGAAAATTGATACAAACTACACAAAATGCTTTGAATATCAAATACAGTATATCTTGTGAAACAATCCAATCCTCAATCGCATGACCGAATTGCAACATTACTCGACTCCAAGCTTTCTATTTCCTCTAAACATGCATTAGAATTCTTTTAAGATCCGAGCTTTTGTGACTATATGTACCGAGACGGAAACCTTCACAATCTCCTCTATCAATAGCGGAAATAATGAATCGCTGGCAATTTTCTCAACAAGTTGGTCTTCTCTGTTCAACGTAATCTGAGAGATTACGCTGAGAGGGGTAGCTTCCGAAAAAGTAATAACATAATTCGATGCCTTTCGAATGATGAATTACGCTTTCTGCCATTATACTATCGTTGGCGAGCATCTTTATTTTGGTGCATTTGGTGCGTCTCAATTACACAAAAGCTCACGACAAGCAAGAAAACAAGCAGGTGATTTGAGTGGATTGAGATAAGAGAAATGAATCAACGGGCCGGGCACAGACAGCTTATTTAAAACAAGATTTCTGAGGATGTATCGAGATTATTAAATGCGGCAATTATCAGGATAAATTTGGAAGAAAAAATTGTTTTCCTGCCAACTATGATGTAAAAACGCATCCGTAATTACAGGTTTTTCTAGATTGCAGTTTCAGAAACAAATCGAACAATTTCTTCCCTTTCTTGTTCTTTTTTCTCCCTTCTATATTCTTCTTCTTGTTGTTGTTGTTTTATATGATACGGGAAAGTAAAGGGAAAATATACTGGAAGAAAATGTAAAAAGTTGCTTTCTTCCGGCGGGCTTTATTCTAGGTTAAAAACTTAAGAGTTGAAATTTAACTTCAAAAAGCAAATAAAACTAAGAGTATTGTTAACAAATTAATGAGGTGATTGAATATTTAAAATTAAGGCCCTATCATCCCATAAGCCATTTCCATTATATCTTTACTCAAATCTGTTAATTATGTTCACATCATTGCAAAAACAAACGATCTTCTGCGTTATTAAAAAAAAACATACTAAGATTCTTATATCCTTATTTTACTTGTATCTAGTTTTAAAATAATAACATAAATTACTTTTAACTGCATTAAATAATTCTGTTGATTGACATCTAAAATTCATAAGAGGGTAGGTATAATAAGCCTCCATCGCAAATCACTTTGAAACTTGAAGATAGCTTGCTAAGATGCACTACTTGTAATCCCCAATTGTTTGTACTACTTTTATCATCAATCTGGTGGTTGAGGAAAAAAGATGAAAAGAGGTTATCGCAAGATTTCTTTCCGCACATATCGCATTACGGAAGGACTTAAGGTATTTGAGTCACTAGTATGCACTATTAGGACCCAAGCTCAAAAAAATTGATCTTGCTTACTGCATCAGTTTGATCTTGCTAGCGCTTGGAACACTTTTCAAAGCCTTATTAATTGCATACCGTATTAATGCAACGACAGGTAATGGTCAAAATATTAAAATTAAACAGAAAAAAATTGATTTTTTGGCCCAACCAAACTGTACGGTACGGCGCCAAACTTGAATTCTTTTTGGCGAAAAATCGCTACGTGTGATAACCCAATGGCGGACGATAACATGGCTGACGTTTGGCGAGTTTTTCATGATTTGGCGCCAGCTTGGCGAGAGATGTACCGTACACTTTGGTTTTACCGATTTTTTTAACGAAAATAGATAAAATACTTAAACGATACCTACCATCATCTGTCTTCGTTTTACTTAGTGTCGTTACAGGGGGTGTGTGGTACATAGCAGGGGGAGTGCAGGTATAACCAACAGGATAAGGAAATGGAGATGCCCTCAGAAATGTTGGATGAAATGTCCTTATATCTAACGTAGTTCCCATCGGAGTCATTTGATTTGAATAAAACTGCGAATAGTCCAGGATATGTCTGCTCACATTTTGCATGCCGTCGTTGCATGGCATATTGAACCTACTGCCTACCATGCGGTTGTAGCTCAAACTTGGGGACACTCTGTTCGATTGTTCTACACTGGAGGGTACAACCACAGGAGATCCTGCTGAGGACGGTGACACAGAAGCAACATCATTAGAGTCAAGAGGAGTCACTCGGCCATACTTTTCATTAGGATTGAAATTGTGAAGCTCTGATGTCCTCCAGAGGGGCGGAGATGACAATGAAGAGTCGGCAGAACTGTCCTGGGATATCCTGGACATATTCCTGTGAAATGGGGAAGGGTGGGACATTTCTGGAGGAGGAGGATACAAAGCTTCGTTGTAACCCATCCGCCTGAACATTTTATTCATGTCCGTTTGTTGTGATTCTAAGATGTTTTTCTTTGGATTAGAGGGACTGTCTGATGTTGCTGTTTGTGCAAGAGACCATATTTTTGGTTTCTCAGGTGAGACTACGTCGTCCGCTTTTACATTTTCTACAATATCAGTCATTTGTAACTTCGTAGGAGAAGTCTGAACTGGTTTTAATGCTGAGTCGTCCACGCTCAAGTCCGAACCACTTCTGTAAGGTGACGACGATTCACGCCGAGGTGTTTCTTCTTCGACGCTGTTGCTGCTTTTATGAGAGGATTCTTGTTCCTGGGATTCTAAAAGAAAATAAAATGTATTTTAGAAATAAAAAAAATCACATACAAATAGGAAACATCAGTTGAAACCGAATAAAAAGTTTTCCAAAAATTTCTTTGCTATTCATTTTACGATGAAAAATATCAAATTTATTCGAAACCACAGAACTGATTAGTAGATAAATTTTGTCTAGGATAAAAAAAGAAGAAAATGTATGTTGTATTCGAAGTATGCCGTGAAAAATTAAAAATAGCGTAAAACATACTGCTCCTGTAATTTGAATTTATATTAAGTTAACTAGGTTCTTGAGGTTTCAGACTTGTTTCTAAATTAATTGTAACCATGTAATAAATAGCATTTGAAAACATTCAAAAAATAACCGAATTCAAAACATTTAAACACAGTTTTAAACAACTTTCAGAACAGTAAAGACTATTATAGCATGATTACCTATGAAGAAAGAAACTAATTTCATCAAAACCAAGTGTTTAATAGAAAAGTATATAAATTTTCCATAGACCACCCTAACATCTTTTTTTTTTTGAAAACCCCCTACAAAATTTCCCTCTTCGAATTTGTTCGAATGAGTATTCTTAGAATTATACTGCCCTTCCTCCTACCCCCTTAAAATTGAGTTTATAAATTTCACTTGTTAAATACAAATTGAGGCGTCAGATTTTAAAACATTTCCAAATTAATTTTTCAACAAAATTGCGCTTTAAAACTGCAATGAATCGGTCAGTTTTACATTTAAAACTACTGTTTTCTGATCATTTAAATCATTCCTAGATTTAGATAAAAATAATAAATATTTATTGCTCAAGAAAAGCATCAAAAATGACATTCATGTAGCGTGACAAACTTGCATGTAGCTTACTCATCATTCTTACGATTATAATTAGTGTAACTTTTTACTCAGAAAAGGAAGAAAAGAAGGGAGGAATATTTTTAACCTTATACATGTAATTATCATTGTGATATCTTCATTTCTGCTGCAGCAAAATGAATACATTGATTAAATAGAGATGTTACTGCGAACTCATCAGCATTACTCATTTTCAACTCTATAATTGAAGTTACATGTTAATGCATGTAAAATAATCAGCGCAACATATAAATAACCTACATGAATCAAAAACTAGTACTACAGATTAAAAAAGAAAAGCGCAGCTATCGAGTTTCACATTAAAAAAACACCGTATAAATCAAGTCAGTGTACCCCTCCATTTGATGCTACGTTCTCCTATTTTGATATATATCAGGTCTTCACCTTCTCCTTTGCCCTTCATGCATGCAGGTACTCTTTAGAAGTCTGCTCAACTTAATAAGATATATGCGATATAATTTTCATGCCATGTCTTATTGGAAAATCACTCTCTCAAAGATTTTTATTAATATGCGTAGCCATTGGCATTTCTGAAATGGGCCTGGAAAAAAATTGCAAGGGAGGGAAAGAAAAAAAGGACCGGAGGATGTTTGAGCCCATTTCATCCAACAGGCAATAAAAAGTTGCCCAAGAAAAAAGCAACTAAGTAACACATTACAGCGGTCGTTACGTAAAACATATACCTAGCTAAATGCGCTTTTCATGCTATTGTTGAGTGCTAATGTCTCAATTTCAGGGATGACAGAATCACATGCTAGTTAGATTTATGACATAATAAGACACCGCGGCTTAGAACAGCATGAGGAACATGTGGTTGCGTGCCCTGCTAACACCCCTAGAGTGTCTTTGAGTTTTCCCGCTCCTGCCCATTTTGCAGACTTTCTTTTTGCTTTTTGGGCCTTTCCCGCCGTGTTCTTGATGCATTCCGCCGTGTTTTCTCAATGTATTTCTTTATCTTGGAGAATTTGTTTCTGTTTCTAGAAATGTCTTGCACTTTTCACCCTTCTGTTTTGGAGTAATGGTATTGGTTTTATTTCTCGTGACATGTTGTTGGGAAGAGATTTGATCCCCCTTTGCCGTTTCGCAACGTCATTTTCTTGATCTCGGATACAAAGTTTCCAAATGCGGTTGCATAAACATTCCACTAACATTTTTTTATTTAATACCTTTGATAGGTTACTTTGTTCTACAAGCTAAATATGTTCGTATCCATTGTGGAAGTAATAGAATAAGAAAAGTAGAAGCTTTTGAATTCTTTCTATGACCGAATTTGATAAGAATGTTCATATTTTTGAAAGACAACATTTACAATTTTATTGTTACATCAAAAAGCTACATTACCATTGCATGAGAAAGTAGACTTGATGCGACTTGAGATTAAGGATCCTCTTAAGATTTTAAAAAAAGGATTTTATGAAGTGATTCTGAAAAGCACCGGCAAACAAGATAAGTGTATGAATAAAAGTCTTTGATGAGAACAAGCAACCCATGATTTAAAAAAAAAAATCTAGTAAATTTATATATTTAAAATTACTTATATTATTTTGAACATCCAGACAAGGTAGGTTTCGAAAATCAGCCCCAGAATGGGATGGCAGATACAACTGCTAGTTATCTGTACATTTCGTCAAATACTGTATTCGCATAAAATTTGTACTATAATCGAATAACAGTAGTTTGTATAAAATCTCAGTCTAAGTAAAATGCAGTATCTTTGAATCTAGAATACTTTCAATCCCTTGCAGTCAGAAAAGTAATTAGATGATGTATCCTGTGGAAGTTTTAATCCGATCTTTAGCAAGTTGTAGAACCAGTCATGTGTTGATTGGTAAAATTATAATTAATGTGAATTTTAAAAAATCCGAAAGAGAATATCTCGTATTTGAGTATAATCGATTTAAAAATCAGTTCTCACAAACAATATTAATTTCTAAAATTCATGACCGTTTTCATCAAATCTTTAATCGAAGATTTAATTTATATTTTAAGGCCATCGCAGTATTGAATTTTAAATGTATAAGATAGGATATTAAGGGCGCTCTAAATAGATTAAGGCAGAGATACGTAGATCCTGGGATATTTTGCAGTAAATTGTCTAAATCTAATACTTCACCGAAAAAAAAACCCAAGTTATCTTCGTAAAGATTTGCTGGTATTTTTCTTCATCTAATTATGATCTTCATTTATCTTCATTTAACATGATCTTCATTCGAATTGGAAAACAAACAACTCGTTCGCTGCCGGCAGTATTCGAAGATTTCTTCCTTATGAAACGGAATGTTTGTTAGTTTCTTGTAAAGCCTCAAGAGCACGTAGCCCTTGGGTTCGTAGAAATCTAGGAGTTAGTTCGTGTACATGCGCTCGTAATGACTGATTATACGGTTAACCTCAGGCAGTGATCACAAAATGAGATGCAAGTCAATTCCTTATTGGGTATTTAGAGCTTCACAAAGCAGAATTGCTCGCAAGAACCTATTTGGGAAAGATATGCGACAAAAGTTTTTATCAGATGGTGAAACGGAATTTAACGCACTTTTTTTGCTTATAAACATTTCATGGACATTGTGCATGTGTTTTTATTTTATGGATTTTCATATATTTTCATTTCATGGGGTTTTATGGTCAATCTGCATGTGTGTTTTATTTAAATAGCAGCATTACCTTCGTTGATATATTATTAGATAATGCAGAACGCGTCATTACCAACAAATCGTCAAGTTTTCTCAGCCTTAAAATAAAAGAGGGAAATTTATGACAACTAGTAAAATATTAAGCGTTATATTGCCGCTAAAAACAACTCGTATTTAGCAACTTTTGAGATCTAGTATACTACTCTTTCTTTTGACAAGGAAGAAGCATACACCAAGAAAATGCAAAAACTAAAACCATCAGGAAAATTCTCTCCTCAAATATCTCCTTTATTTCCACATTATGCCACGTTTTGTGTTTAGCTTCGTCGAACGGTGATTAGTTATATTAACGTCCCGTTTTGAACGAGAGCTATTTTGGGGCGGACCTCGTAATTTTGGGCCGTGGTCAGATGACGAGGACAACACCTGAGTTGGCACACACACCCTCCAAGCTTCCGCAGCACAACAGCGGGAGGACATTTGACCCTAGGTATGATTTAACGCGCAACAGGCCCAATACACGATGAATCTTCAGTGGAATCAGGTTTCGAACATGGAAACTCACCGACACTGAGCCGAGACCTTACCACTAGGCCACCGCGGCCCTGACGTCGAAAGGTGAAAAGAATCGAATGTGCATTTTAGAATTGACCGATTTTGCACAAAATTTGATATATCGATCTGCAGTTTTCGTGCCAAGATATGCTAAAGCTCATGCATTAGCTTGTTGTCTTTTGGAATTACTACATACATATTCACACGGAGAGATAACAAACCGATAGATAGCCAACCCGCTGACCAAGTTCTTCTAAAATTCGATACACTTCTACATTTCTGACGGTAAAACCGAATCTATAAATTTTCATCCTTCTAGCTTGTTGCGTTTATTGTGTTCATGGACCGACATAACTTTAAAAATGCATTTTCCTAGACACTCAGGTCTGAAACGTCGCGAGTCATCAAGATCTCGATATCGAATTTTTTGTCGACTACAATACATTTTCTGTTCGTATGCGAGCAAGTAAAAAAATGATTATAATGGTTTAAGTAGTTGATTGTTAAACATTAACAAAATGTTATTTCAGTTAACGTGGAATCACTCTCAAAAAGTAACAGAAACCTCTGAGAGAAATTAAGAAATATTTATGTATTATCAGTCTCAAAAAGCAACCACCTCTGAGAGAAATTAAGAAATATTTATATATTATCAGTCTCAAAAAGCAACTACCTCTGAGAGAAATTAAGAAATATTTATGTATTATCAGTCTCAAAAAGCAACTACCTCTGAGAGAAATTAAGAAATATTTATATATTATCAGTCTCAAAAAGCAACCACCTCCGAGAGAAATTAAGAAATATTTATATATTATCAGATTTTTCAGCTCAATCTAGAATTGCATGAGAAATCTGTCACGAAATCTCTCAACCATGGAGACCACTTCCAGTATAAAGATGCGCCTAAAATTTAAAAATATTTTTACGGTATGATTCTGACAGCGCAGGTGATGAGAAGATAAATTAACAAAAAATATTTTTGATACGAAAAAGACAGTCTCTGATCTCTCAAAACGATAGGTATATTCCAATCTATTTAAAGCGTCTGAAACTACTCACATGATTAACATCTTATTGTTGCCAGCAGTAATGTAGTTACGTTAGATAAAATCAATCCCATCTATCGAGAGATTAATTTTCATGGTCTTTGAAGTGTAGAGAGTCCATACTACGGACTTCTTAATATGGGACACGTCCGTGAGAGGTTTCCAACGAAAAATCCAGCCTTAATTTCTCAAGTGGGACCTTTGCGTGATTTCTGCCTATAAATATCCTCCATCCCCTTTAAAACAATGCTGCCGGTATGGCGGAGAGAGAAAGTTTGAATTCGTTTCTTCCCCCCTGGCTTTTCTTCTTGATAGGAACTCCTCTTGCCTAGTATAACTGCTTGTAATTATTGTTGACGGACGGGACCAATTTGCTCGGAGTATGATTTGTGTGCGTTGTGTTGAGGGCTCCTCCCCTTCCTATTTGGCACGTTGGGCCCTGGGGTAGCACGAGAAAGCTCTGCTCCTGGAATATATAGCACTTACTTATCGATGCTCGTAAATTTTGAGCGCTGCTCAATTGAGCTGTCCACCTCTGTGTTCGGTCAATGGGGGATAGGCCAAAGCCAGCAATTACATGCTGCTAGATGTCTCAATTATTACCCTGGTGCAAAACTTTGGGATGTCTTTAGCATTCGACATGACAGGTGTGGTGAAACTCCTTTGGTATACCCATTCCAAGAAATAAAAAAAAAGAGAGAGACTGGTAAGAAGATACGTCTCTATAACAGATGGGGCACATGGGATATGACGTGCATGTCAGTCATAATTCTATAATGCGCTATTAGTCGTGCACGGAGGGTATACATGTATATTTGGTTTATTACCCTGCTACGTGTGATGACTGGTCGTTAACTTGGTAGTGGTAGGAAACATTATCGCTCAGTTTAAGTGCCTGGAACTCAGTTTTAAACACTCGGTGTGGTTACAAATTAAAACATAAAGGATCGGGGCTTGAAATATAGGGACATAAAAGGCGTGGATATTTTTGCAGAAAATGGAGACGTCAAATGCCAGCCAGTGTAATGAAGTTATTAATGTCGCTATTTTTTCACCCTCCATTGCCTCATTTTTGGTCGTTTCTTTGCGGCCGCCGTTGCATAAAGGTGCATGTAGCAATGGTCTAATGACCACTTTAGGGATGGCCAGCGTCAAATATTGCAATATATATTATGTCTTGAGGCTTCCTGTTTTTTAGACAGAAATGCGTTAAGTGACAGGGAAAAAAGTTAGGAATATGCAATTAGAATAGTTTGGAGGGTAATGTTTTAACGCTTATTACATAGGGGTTCTTACACTTCGAAGAATTCGTAATCAAATTTGTCCACGGATTATTTTCGGATTCCTGTCCTTGACAGTTACAATATAATTTTGTAGTTAAGAACTAACAATTAAATCATTTGGAAGAAAAAAAGAACCACCAGGACAAGCTTCGATTTAATAATGAGTTGCCATCTAGCGCAGGTCTTCATGGATTTCTCTACCTGCTTTAGGCTAAAAAAATCTAGCGCAGATCTTCATGGATTTCTCTACCTGCTTTAGGCTAAAAAATTTGTTTTCAAGCTCTAAACATTCGGACTCGTAGGAAAATAACACACATGAAGCATTAACAAATGATAAAAGCAAAACGATACTTAATAAAGCAGTTTGCTAGATTTTAATGAAATGTCACAATTTATCACAAATTTTTCATTACATATGGTGAAACATCTGTAAATATTAAATATCTGTAAGATTTAGGGATCCCAAGATGACCCTGTTTGGAGTCAGGGGCCATATTTTAAAAAGGCCTGATTTTGCGCGTTGAGCACATAGGAGATTTTGTTATTTAACACTTAGATTAGGTTGACATCGCCAGACTCGCTGGTACTTTTTTATAATTCGGACGGAGTGAGTGTAGGGGTTGCTGGGGAAAGAAAATTTATTAATCGATACATACAAAATCTACTGTGTGTCCCAAGAAATCGCCAAATATTTATATATATATAAATGCATCTTTCGAACACACGCACCAAAATAAAAAAATAAGAAAAATTTGAAAGAGCTTTAAAAAAAGATAAAATAAAATTAGAAAACATCTACCTAATAAATAACTACAATACTTAATTTAGAGTCATGCACTCGTTTTCAATGTTTCTCCAGTTCATTGTTTCGAAGCTTCTTAAATTATACGGCTTTTCATTGTGTAAAGAACCACTTTAAGCCCTTAATTATTTCAATTTGCATTTCATATTAAAGCACTTTGTTATGAACAGAATTCAGTGGCGGTGCGTGATTTAAGTAAAACATACATTGTCATGTTATCAACAGGAAAAATGACCCTAACATACAATGAACTGGCCATTTGATAGTTTGTTATCGAGCAATTTCGGCCCGAAGTTTCCTGTTGTAGAACAATTACATCTACAATTATATTCATGAAATGCTTTGAAAAATTTCCTAAAGCGATAAAAACTACATGTTCAACATTTAAGGATAAATGTATTCGGGCAATTGCTTCTTTTATTACAAGGACAGATTTCAGCATTTACACAAGAGCTTATGATCGTAATCAGCTGCCTTATATTTGGTAGTATCATAGAATTAAATTAATTCCAATTAAAAATATTAGAATGGCTCAGGTTGAATATAAAAATGGTCATTATACCTTTGGGCATTGCAAACACATTAAAAAATCAGCAGATTCATATGAAACACAAATACACGGCAGAAAGTGGTTAAATGAAAAGTAGAAAAGTACATTTACACCTTCGTCTAATAATTTATTTAATCTCCTAATTAAATGACATAAGTTATTTGAGATATTTATTATTGTTCAAGCCCATATGCGAAAGTAAAAGACATCTTGGATACTAAATAGGGTCCAGATGATTGTCTTTTAAATTAATTGCTACTTTGACTTAGATTGAAATATCTCAAATACTGAAATTCCATGCACGCGTCGGTTACATTATTGTAGGCAAAGGGGTTAAGAGAACAAATATAATTGTAAATGATAATTATAATTTTTTCTTCCTCTCTTTTTTCCTCCCAATAAACCCAAAGCCTAAACATTTTAAATATTTTCAAAAGTGTGAATTTATTAAATTTCTACAAAAAAAAAATGTGTTCCGATGAAAACTAGACAGAGAATAAATGAATATAATCGAAAAATAAACACATTAAATTTTTATTGTCCCCTCAGGTGAATGCTATATTTAAACCATGCCTTCTAATACAATATAAGACTCTAAATCTGAAATAGCTGAGAAAGCCCTGTTGTTCTGAGAAGCTTAATTGAATCTTAAATAGTCAAATTTAATTAAAATTCTTAATATTTATTATCAATTAATATTTCACCTCGCTATTTTATTTTTCTAAATATGTGCACATTTGGGGGCAGATGAAAAATATTGTACCGTATTGTATTGTAGGGTTCCTGAATCGGAGAAAAGATAGCGAGTGGAAATGTTTAACAAAAATCAAACTTGAATGGAAATTTAACAAATTCCAACAACTCCAGATTAGGAAAAGTGAGTGCTTGTAATAAAGATCAAATCCCTAAGAAATCAGCAGGCATTTTAGAACTGAAAATCAACTAAGATCTAATTTGCATTCGAGTTACATTTGCAGAAGATCTTCCATCGCTTCCTCTGCCCACATTCTGCAAACCAAACGATGGATGTCTGCATTTTCTAAAGACCATTGAAGCAGAAGTTCTCCGATATCATGTTCAATAACAAACGGAACAATAACTTCACTTGCCTCGTTAGGGAAGATAAATTAATTTTGCTTGGTGTGCCTTTCAAAAAGAAACAGAAGCTCCTTCTTAATCTGATCGAACCTGGATCCGATTGTTTGTTTTCTACCCCCTCCCCCCCTCCAGATTATGTGTGTGGTTTATTGTGTTTCATTTTCAACCGATTCACTTCAGGATATAATGGAGTACACGAACGGGAAGCACAAAGAAACAATGGACTCTGAATTATCATCTTGGAACACAAGTTTGCATGTTTGTCACACTCACAAACAAGGCTCAAGTCTCCAATTGCATGCTAAGTGAAAACTGGAACCACAAACACGAGATCGGGATTATCCGTTTCTTTCCATTCGTTTTGTATCGATCAATCATGTACTCTGTATTTAGATGCGGCTCATACATACGGGCTGATGATCATGCGTTTGATATTCGCTGCTACTGTATAAGGGTTAATCACTCGGACTGACTTGAGAGACTTGCACATCAGTAACAAAGGATGTTTTAGCACTTTTAATTAGCAAAGTTTGACATTATCGAATGACATACAGCTTTATGCATTAATAATTGAATGAACTGATACTTGAATTAAGGAATTCATGTTTACGTAATGGAGGCTAAATGAGAAGCGCCATTTATATTTCTTATGGGACAAGGAAGGGGGTGACATCACATCAAAAAACAGGGAAAACTACAGTTAGATGTTAGAAGTCATGCCTTTTATGACTGTGGCTTTAAGTGACTCATTATGCAGAAACGTGCACAGAACTTCTAACCTAATTAAAGTTATAATTTTTTCTGCTGTTTAATTAATATTCAGTGAATTGTTAATTTTTAATGATTTCTTTATCTATTTTTAGATTAATGTTCGAGTTAGAAGCTTCACGACAATGGTCAATTTCGCGCATGCGCTTATTTGCTACGTTTCATACGACAGTTTATGAGAACATTAGATTTACCCCATTAGCCATTCATAAAACCATTTTTCGTCTAAATAGAGATTAGTCCCTATTGTTTGCCAATCATGAAGTTCAAATCATGCTATTAAACTAGAATCGCCGTGTTAGAAGGAAGACTACTATTTTATGGTAGGGATTGCAGTTATTGCAAAAACAACCGGTTTTTTTTCACCGGCGGTTTAATCTGGCGTCTTTAACCACTCAAAATAATCGGTTTTTGAAATAACCGGTTTTTGGTTTTTTTTAAAAAAAGAAAACATTTATAGACAATTATTTTTATTAATAATATACGACAAGTAAGTATTACTATAATAAGTAATACCAATAAAGAAGTAATTAATGTAATAATTAATCAATACAATAAGAAATAATAATAAACGAGTAATTAATACAATAAAAGTAAGTATATGAGAGAAAATTTTAAGTATTGTAGACAAATAAAAAAAAAGAAATTAGAGAGTACAGACGTAAATAATAGTATTTTGTGTTGTTTGCGTCTGTATTTATAATAATAAAAAATAACTATGTCTAAATTTTTATACATTCCCCTGATCCTATTTATCATATTTATTAAAATAATTTTGGCACCCTAAAAGTTTTAAACAAAATGTTCCACTCTTTTGCGATCAAAACTAATCGACTTATGAAAGCTTGACTATGACTCAAAACTTCCTAACTCCAACTTAAAATCGAGCCTATCTTTTTATAGCTGATTTTGCTGGTTCTTTTTACCCGGTTATTGGATTTAAAATAAATAATAACCGCGACAAAAAATAACCGAAAAACCGGTTATAACCGTGACAAAAATAACCGAAAAAACCGGTTAACCGAAAAAAAAAAACGGTTTTCGGCTTAAACAGGTAGGTTTTCCGATTCCTATTTAAGGGAAATTTTCAAAATCAGTCCAAAATTATCTAAAAAATTTAAACCAAAATTTAACCAAAAATTTAAAATATAATATATATTTAATTTATTATATATTTAAATTTTCAATCCGAATGCTGTCGTGTGAAATGTGCTACTCTGCTAGGAAAACAAAATAAAATGCATCGCAATATGATTTCTCCAAGATATTATCATGGAAGTTAAATTTTAAAAATTCTTCCGACTCCAATTCTTCAAAATCGTAATATGTTTGTATTTCTTTATATACCTTAGGAATGCTAAAATAATGAATCATCCAGAATGTCCACTGAACTTGAAAGTTGGATTTTAAAGAATCAAAGAACGAGGATAATAATACTTTCCTTATATTTTCCACATTAAAACAAATAATATAAAAAAATAAATTTTATAGGCAATTCCTACTTAGGTCAACAAAGAAAAATTTTATTTTAGAAATTTTATTTCCCATATAAAACTAAAATTAATTAAATTTAATTAATGAATTAATATTTGAAAAAACTGTATTAACACCAAGTGTCATCCACTACAAGTTTTAAAAAATGTATTTGAATTTGAGTGGATGAATAAAAAACATTTTATTAAGGATTGAAAATTTTAACAAGATATATAAATATATATATAGGAAGAGTGTGAACTAATAGTAAGAACTGAATTAATTAAATTTAATTAATGAATTAATATTTGAAAAAACTGTATTAACATCAAGTGTCATCCACTACAAGTTTTAAAAAATGTATTTGAACTTGAGTGGATGAATAAAGAGCATTTTATTAACGATTGAAAATTTTAACAAGATATATAAATAAATATATATAGGGAGAGTGTGAACTAATATTAGGAATTGAATAAACCAAATTAAAAATTAAAGATTGGAAAAAATGATAATAATTAAGAAAAGAAAGACAAGCAGACAACTTCGCATAGTTGAAGATAAATAATTCTGAGACATTATTAATAACGTACTTTGATTCTCGTTGCTGTCACTTGCATCACTTTTAGGATCATCCCCATTTTGCTCTTCCTTCTCATCATCGTCGTCTGCCGACACATCCTCCATGTCATCACCCGTTTTGTTCCTGGGCTCCCAGGTCATTTTATTTTCCTTCTTCAGCCTCCGCCGTGCATTGGCGAACCACGTGGATACCTGGGTGAGAGTCATTTTGGTGATGATGGCCAGCATGATCTTTTCGCCCTTCGTCGGGTAAGGATTCTTGCGGTGCTCGTTTAGCCACGCTTTGAGGGTGCTCGTGGTTTCTCGAGTGGCGTTGCGACGTCGGGCTTCGCTGTCGACGGGATCGAACCTAATAGGGGAAAAAATGAGTTTTTGAGAACTGCAAGAGATTCAAGATTCAGAAATGCGAGAAATTACTCGTAGTCTATAAAAATGCGTTCCCAAAACGCTTCCAGGCAGTTTAGTTATTTTTGGATGCATTTAGGTCAAGAAAACTTAATATTCTTCCTTAGTGCTTAAACAATTTATGCCTCCTCTCGAAACTGGAAATTAGAGATGAGAAGTTCAATTTAAACTAAATTAATAAAATTTTATTGAATCTGTCATTTTCAGGTCAATACCTTTACAGTGTTTGCTCACAAATACTGAAAAATCCGAGAGATTTATGCATGTCTCCGGCACGCCAATGTTGTGTTGCATGCCCCTGTTTGGGGTCACAGAACACAATTTAAGACAGCTTAATTTCAAGTTTTTATTTTTCTCCTTAAATTGACATATATTTTAGCTTTACTTATTCAAATATTAAATGTTCATCTTAATGGGACTAAACACACAAATTTGCGATGGAGCTTTTAATGAAGATCGACATCGCAAACCGTGATTCTGATCACATGATTCAGAAGATTTGTACATACCCTAATTCAAAAGACACTTGTAAAAAAAGCATCCAAATTATGTTAAATTTGTTAAAGCCTTGGAGACTTGAAAGTTAGAGAATTTCGTTTATTCCTGCAAATGATCGTATACTTGCTACCGCAAAAGTCATTGTTGCATTTGTTTATATTCAGGCACGATATGCATTTTTACGGAATAAAAATACCGACTTTATCATTATTACCTGTCGCCATAAGGGGAATAGGCTGCTAATATCGGATCATATCCCGCAGCTTGAGGAAGTGGAGGCCATGCTGCTCTGGGGTCTTTAATGTCATAAGGAGAAGCCTATCAAGTACAAGAAAAAAGTTATAAAACTGGATTCTAAATAGTTCTTGCATTTATAACGGAAT
>BGPR01000407.1:388060-406587 GCA_013235015.1 Araneus ventricosus
AGCATGGCCGGGTGACTAGGGCCGAGCCCACCCATATAGGTGGCGGCGACGTGATCGGGGTAGCCCGCCCCGCCGTACAACTCCGTCAGTCTCGGGTATGCTGTTCCCAGGAGGCGTCCGTCGTACGGCAGGGAGCAAATGCTCGAACCGGGGTGGGCCTGACTCACCAGTGTGTCCGGGGGCATGGTGTTCGAGGTCGGATATGGGATGCTAGGATGCTGTCCGGTCATTAGAATCTGCAAAATGAAACGTATCGGTGGTGAGATTGGTTCAGTTCGTATGGATTTTTAGTGAGTACTGCCAGGAAGTATTGTGCTTATGGGCATAAAAAGATGTCGTTTCTACTATTTGTGATAAAAGTTTTATAGCAATAATATTTTGTGTTTAGACATGAGAATAATTTCAGGTTTGTAGTTTGACTAGAATGAGCCATAGTTCGAGAAGATTGGAAGTACAGTGGAATAAACTTTATTTTTTCGGTTAAGTTGAAATCCGTTTTTAAGTAAGATTAGTTTAAAAAAAATTGTGTATGTTTGAGGAAGTTAATTTTAGTAAGGAAAAGACATGAATATTATTAATATAACCTTCAAACAAATTTGGGTAGAATAAATTATCAAGAGTGCTTCGCGCATTCACATAATGCTTAAATAATGAATGGGTTTAATTGAAACTTTTATCTCCATCTGATTTTTTTTTTCACTTTTATTAGAAAATATGCAGAGAATACATAATCATTTGATTTCCATTTTCAAAATTTTATTTTAGAAACGCTGATTTAATTTTCTGAGATGGGAGTAACAATCTTTATTAAATTCAATAGTAACTACTGAAATAAAATTCAACCTCACCTGAAATAAAAATTGAATGACTGTTGAGAAAACCAAATTAAAAAGCACACGAATAAATTCTGTCATTTAAATAGCTACGTTACATTGTTAATCATTGTATCATAATGTTGAAAATAATGTATTCTGTAAAATAATATTATCCTTGAGATCTCAACGATAATATTGAAAAGAAAACTTTATTTTTCTTGTAAATAAATTGATAATTACTATCACTAAGTGTCGCACCTTGTAACACGATATTTAAAATTACTGTCACTAAGTGTCGCACCTTGTAACACGATATTTTAAATTACTGTCACTAAGTGTCGCACCTTGTAACACGATATTTTAGTATAATATTAAAGTTCTTAACTTTCTATGATAATTCTTTAAGGGCAGTTTTTGTAAAGATTTTATTGCTATAGTTTATTTAATTTAGATAAATTAGTGACTATCGGCTTATAATTACTACTAAATCCCATCATTAATGGTATATAATACTGATACTGAAGCTATAATTTTTAGGAAATCTTAATTTCCAAAAATAATTTCATTTTATATTCTGATATTATAACAACAACAAATGGCCCGATAAGTGATTGGCTAAGAAAAAATGTGTATTCGTCCAAAATACAAAACATTCATTAAATTTCTTTAAAAAATCAAAATTTCAGTCGTGAAGAATAATAAAATAATAATAATGAAACTATAATAATAATAAAATAATATCATAAATATTATTTTATAAAGAATAATATATTACTTATTATAAAACATATTATAATAAATAATATTATAAATAATAAATATTATATAATAATATAAATAAAAGGTTAAAACACACCTTATGCAAAATATAATAATAATAGATGGAATCTTACGCAAAATCCATCTTTTAAAATTCAAAAGGCAAAATCGGCATTCTTCAGCATAAGTAGTTTTGACATGGGGAAGCTACTCAGTATGCCAACATTAACCACAATTACTTAACCTTGAATATGATTCTAATTTACTGAGAACTAATTGACATATTTTAATAGAAAACACGGAATTATGAATATTTTTAAATATCATTCATAATGATATTTAAAACGAAAGTTGCTTAATTTCATGGATCCCCGCCTGCATCAGCTAAGTAAGTAGAAACAGGCATTATGCCGATCCCAGATGATGCGGGTGCTGTAAGTCTTCTACATAAGTCACCTTCAGACATGTATTCACTTAACTAGCCGCATACTGTATAATAATGCACGACGTCGCATGCATATTTTAATTCAAAATATATAATTTGTATTATCTTTATTCTGGTCGCACAATTTTTCAAACCTATCAATAAAATAAAAACAGATGTATTAATACCAAGCATTCTTGATGACAACGGATGTCAACTGAACTTGCGTGCTGTTGCAAATTTGCGGGGACCACAATCGGTTCTGACCTCTACGTCTATGAAAAGAGAACTATAGATTTATTACTTCCTCTTATAAATGTGGTGCTAATAACTACCTTCAAAGAAGCAGGTGCCCCTGCATGCTTAAAGAAAATGTCTTACTTAGTTGAGCACTGCATAAAAAGAGGGGGGGAGGCGTCTGGAAGAGTGAGGTTCTTACTGAAAAACTTCCAATGAAATATCTAAGACAAAATCGATAAAACCTTGGTAAGGTTTCAGTGACCTGTGGACTTCGTTGAAATTAATTTTGCATGATGAATGAGGTCTTATCCTTTCCTTTTTGTTTGGCATTGCATCGGATGATCTTGTCACCGATTGTTAAATTTAGTAAAGCCAATAAGCTAGATAAAGCTCTTAAGCGAACGTTAACATACCTTTCTGAATGTAAAGCTAAATATAGAATGCTTCTTAGATTAAAATTTCAATACTCTTTCGATTGGCGTAAGTGAAATATAAAAAGCAATATTTCTGATTGTAAAAAAATTCCAACTCGGATATTTATTTTAAACAGTGAAACATTTTATATTTGTTGATTATCACTGTTCTAGGTTTGAGTATTTGAAAATCAACCTCTTAAATGTTAATCATTTAAGAGTTATATGAATTATTTTTTCATTACTTTAAAGCAAAGGCAACCAAACAGCGGGGAGGGGAAATTATCATTTGCATAGTGATAGATTTTAATGATAAGTGTATTCAATAATATTAAATTCCAAAAGCTTTACTGCATGTAAAACTTTTTTACTTTACCATTTCGAGCATAGGCCTTAATGCATCGAATTATCGACTTTTTAAAATTAGAAGCTACAATAGTCATTTATAGACGTTACAATTAGATATAAAAATTATGCAAAATTCATAAGCATTAAGTTTTCTATGGACTCTTAATTGAATCCAAACTATAATCTGAAATTTATAATTTTCCACATTTTGAAAACAGAAGTTGTCATCCAACTAGATAGAAAACATATTAGTTAAGTGGGTCAAATACTCTTTTATACGTTAAGTTATTTTAATTCATTAAAACAATGTCAGTTTAATGTAATTCTTTATAGTGAGGAGTTCAGAATAATCATTAATCAATATCTGATTCAATAACATATAAACTAATAAAACATCCACTGTACATAGATATCACTTATAGTATTCTATAATATGCAAACAACCATTGATTAATAGTTTTAAATTGACATTATAAAATTTGTGATTAGCATTACACTGTTAAAATTCACCAACAAAAAAACGTTAAATAACAAAAAATATAAAGAAGCATTGTCATGAACAACATAAAAAACAATAGAATATTTATACACTCACACTGTGAGCAATCTATACAGAAAGGGAAGGAAGATCACATGTTTTCTTTCGCAAAAATATTTCTTATAAATCAGAAAAATCGATTATTTGAGCTTTTTCATTATTATGCATTTGGGTGTACCTAAACTATAATTACAAAGTCGCGAATCTAGTCGCTATATTTCTATCATGCAAATGTTTCTTGGAGCAAAATCCCATTATTAAAATTCGAGATCTTGATTAAATATAGCCCTCTTACATTCATTTAAATAGATAACTAATCTTCAGTACACAGAATGCATCCTTTTTTTATTCCGCACCCAATGTCGAAAGGGCAACATACAGTAGAAGTTTGCCGAAGCAACAGAAAATAATGGGTCCAGATTTCTTGCTTCACCTCCTTCTGGCTAATAACAATGTAATAAGTTCTTAATTTTCTGTTTTGGAAAATTGAGACGAACCCGTGCAAATCGAAAATTACTGCGCAGACCTTAAGTTGGGCTTCGAAAGCCAACCACACCTCACAGCTCGTATTAAACAATTTGCGCCTCCGTTTACGCTTACGTCTAGCTGAATAAGTATCCTCCGCAATTTGGAGCTACAAGACGAGTCCATTCTTTATTTTTTGCTGTTGTTACATCTCGGGTTAGGGGGTGAGACTTCCATCGCCTTATTAAGTTACAAACGCTTCATCTATAAACTTGTTTCAGAAAAGAATTACTACACGACCAAGATAAAGTAGTCAGCGGGAAAAAGAAAAAAGGTAAAAAAGTTCTGTAGCGGAAAAAAAGTCGTGAGTGATTTATTTGTGGCACTGAAAATATAAATAAAACTTAGCAGCACCGAATTAACTGCGAAAAATAGTGTTAGTCTTTGAAGGAAGGGTGAAGGTGGGGAAACCTGAAGACCTTTAGGGCGCCGAAGAAAGAAAAAAAATTCTTCTCAAGAAAGATTGAAATAAATCAAAATGTAGGAAAGATTTTTAAAAAAACCGAAGGATGCTATGAATCAATCGCGAACTTTCCGATCGAAGTTTCGCGATTACGATGATTATTATAAAACGTGTTAATTAGAAATCGCGTCATGTATTGGGGCACGGTCACTTTCCCAAATGATCTGATAATAAATTTCTATATTTTTTCTATCAAACTTCTTCGCTCGTCTCATTTTCGCGTTATCTTTTCTCTTTTTGATGGTATGCGGTTTGCTTACATTATTTTTATCTCGTTTCGAACAACCGACTCTTTCTTTTTTCGAATGTTAAAGAAAAAAAAAATATAAACAACGGATGATTGAACGAACTTCACACTATTAAGAGATATTTAACAGTAATCAAGTGTTCATCGCAAGAACAGAAGTTGGATGTGCCGAACTATTTCCTTATCCGTTTAAAGGTTTTGCAGTAAAAAGTTTTAATTACTTGGTTTAGCCACGATAATTTCTAAAAATTTAATTTTCTGAACAAAACTTTATTCAGATATGCCATTCTTACCTGGACCAGACTTCCGCATGTAATACTTTACTTACAAGAATTGGAGGATTGCATGTATTAATTCTTGGCGTTCTCTGTATAGATGAATTCCATGATAATTTATAGTAGAATAAAAACAAAACAAATGGTAAATACCTCTTTAAGATTGTATTTAGCTATAAGAACTTTTGAAACTAAGATTTAACTTTAATTATTGAATTCTGATGCAGACAAAAGACAAAAAAATGGTAAGAGAGTTAAGGTGATTGGAGGTAGGCAATGTCTGCAAAGGTTAGTAATTCATAAAATTATATTGCAGATTGAATTGTACTTATAGCTTGCTTTAAGTTAAGGTTTGTTTGCGGTTTATGATGCACAAGGTCCCTTATTTGGCCATGCTACGCCAAACGTAAGTTCAGTTTGGATATATTACAATAGTGAGTTCGGATTCAAATATCCGTTGTCTGCACAGTAGCAATGTATTGAAAATGAGAAAGTAAACAGAGTTTTATTTTTTATGCAAAAATTTCTTTTTTTAAAATTAGAATAATTTATGTTTATGATATATTTTCATTTCAGTCATAAGTTCCCATTTAAAAAGGGATTTTTCAATTTATGTTTCTGATATATTTTCATTTCAGTCATAAGTTCCCATTTAAAAAGGGATTTTTCATTACCCATTTAACATTTGTTAAACAAGTTGATAATATAATATGATGAAGCAATTTGAGAAAAATGTTAAAAAGTATTTTTATGAAAAGAGGAAACATTTTGCCTTTCTGGTGCCGCAGTTTTATGCATTTATTATTCAGAAACTAGTTTGTAACAAAAATTTCTGGGCGCTTATTTATGTGCATAAATTTGAAAACTTACTTCTCATTTCAGCCATGCGTTTAACCAAAACAGAAAAAAAAAATTGCTGAAACTACAATCTTTCCAAGTTTTGTAATATTCATGTTTAGCAATGATAAGTCATTCCATGCATATTTAGTAGCATAATCTCTTCATCGTTTAAAATATGTATGAATTTTATTCTTGTTTCTACTCAAGTATGTTGCTCTTTTTTTTCTATTTTTTTATAATGCAGCTATTCACAGAAAATTTCATCTAAAGGATTGGATTTTAAAGCACAAAAGCTAGATTTGACTATTAAACCCTCATTAATTAAGAAACACTCCACTACGAATAGCTCTTAAATTATTAATTTAGCTAAATATTGTTAATAATGTCAATATTCTGAAAGAATAAAATAATGTTCTGACAGGAAAATTTTAGTAACTCAGATAAGTTTATAGTTGCACAACTGAGGTTTGGCCACTGTTAAATAATTTTAAAAAAAAATTGCTAAGTAATTGTTCCCCTGAAAGAACAAATCTCTCATAAATTATTTAATGACAGTCCAATTCAGGGAGTTTACACTAACTCTTTCAAGAAGATAATTTTCTGTACTACCTAATTAATAGATGCACTTTTTTTGTGAGTGTCTGTCGTGATCAACCAGAGGACACTAAAAATACTTCCAGCTTGGTGTTTTTGCGTTAATATCTTGAAATCAATTCATATACAATCGCGTTCGAATCGATCAATTCATGTAGTCACATGTCTGACATGTGACTACATGAAAGGGTGAAGTCAAACCCATTTTTATTTTGTCACTGAACTGTATTACTTATGGAAAGCAAATGAAATACTGTGCTCAGAAATTTAGAGTTTTGATCATCTAAGTGATACCGATTTCGAAATCTTCGTTGCTAGAAGGCTATTAATTTCCCCCTCTATTTTAAAAAAGTTCAGCGTACAGAAAAATGCCATCTTCACATGAAGCTTTTTGTTTGACATTTTAAGTAGACTTCTTTAACTTAATGATAATTAATGGTTTTTGGATTAAGCAGGCCGCAACACGCTGCATCATGCCTCTTCTAGCGTTGCAAATCGGGAGGAAAGTAGCGTGTGTCATATAATGATAAAAACTCAATTTATCAGCCGGTTAATCCAAAAATCACTCACCAGTTACATTCCAGAAGGGGGAAAAAAATCTTGTACGCTTTAAACTCCAATTGCGTTTCATTGTTTCAAAAACACTATGCAAGAGCGTTAAGATCGCTATCTCGCCAGTTACATATTTACTTCTTTTTTTAGGGGAAAGAAGTAAAAGAATAATGACATCTAAATCTCCTATTAATAGGGGCTCTGCGGGACTTTACAACATAGAGATGCGCTAATCCTTTGTAACTTGTGGCTAGAGAATTTTGTGCCACTTTCGGGCGAGAAAGGTGGGTGGGATGCGGAACGCCGCAAAAACAAGGCAAAATTCCGATAAAAAGCCAGAAAAATAAAGAACTAAACGCTTCGTTTCGAAATGTTTCTGCAATCGATTTCTGATCTACAGAACGTTCAACCGTGGAAGATACATGATTCGGGTACGCAAAATCCTGGAAGGTAGAAAAAATAAATAAATAATAAATTAAAACCCATGTCGTGTTCGTGATTGCTTCTGTTTCAGAACCTATTTGCGTAGTTTAAAAGATGAATGGATTTATTTATTGTGTTATTTTCGGTCGGTCTGTTGTTCGATTCCTTTCTTGCTGCAGGCTTGTTTGCTTGCTTCCTCGACTGTATCGTCTTTTCCAAGACAATGGCTTTTGCGCGATGGCCACAGCCCAGGGATGCTTGTTGGCGAGTTAAAAAGCCTTTTCATTGGCCATCTAACAAGCCACTCTCATTAATGACCGGGTATGTTCATTAATTATGATCGGTCACGCTGTATATATCACTGCTGCCTCCACAATGACTGGGACTGGAGGATTTTCGCAGATGTTTTCTGTGGATTTTTCTGTTGACTGATTTATGACCATCGGCGTATAACCAGGAATGTTGTTTCTCTAACACACGAGCTCTTGGGCTCACATTGTTTGAACCCTTTCAGTAATTTAATGAAAGGGTATGTAATCTGAGTTTCTAGTGATACATTGAAAGCAATTAATAAATACGTGCCGCGTTCTTTTCTACAACTGCTCTTTTGTGGGGCTTTATGGATGCGTAAGTTTCTTGTACGATGCTGTTTTAACCGTCCTAATGCTTAACAAAAATTAATTGGATATAAGACAGACTATTGTTGGTTGGGTTTGAATGGAACTTTGCAATATGAATTTTAAAACTCTTATTTAAAGATTTCCCTAATGATGTTTGTGTTAGCAAGCAAATATATTGTCTTGTTTAGCGTAGCATAAATGCATTTCAAATGAGATTGCATGTCATTTGAAGGGGAAAACCACAAAGCAGAGTAGGTGCTTGCTCCTGCATCAAAAGTTAATGCCTTAATTGCAAATGGAAATCCCCAAAGTTTTCTAAAGACATGCACAATGTTTAATAAGATGCAGATATGACTTTGATTTATTGCATTTATTTGAAAGCACATCACAAACACAATTCTAATTTTGAGCAGATGTTCATAGTTTGAGGCTTACTTGTAATTATGAAACAACATAAAATGCTGAGCGTACAACGGGGAGTTAATTCGTTTTGTTACTAATTACACCCAAACACAGACAATGATGCAAATAAAATAAAACTTTTTGTAAATGTCGGTCCATCTGTATACGGCCTATGCATTATGTGCTGATCTGCAAATAATACATCATGTGAAATTAACCAGGCTTAGTATATTATGAGTTAAAATAATACATATTTTGAGATAAAAAAGATTTGGGTAACTTTTCCAAACACTTATCCGAAAAAGACAATGTGGTTTATCTTTTTACATCAATGCAACAATGCTCAAATGCTTTATATATATCTTGTAAGATTATTTACAGGTAAAGATAGAAATCCACAAAAAAAAATGCGCCTGGAAAGCTGTAAAAGTTATACAATATCCAGTTTTTTAAATGTAAGCTTTACATTATATATATGGTTTTAACATTATTTACTCGTGGATTTATAACATTTTTTAAATTTACAAAAGCTGTAAAAAGTTATTTCAGTGATTATTAATCGCATTGATTATTTCATATCCCAGTGCTTATAATGATCTGCTGTTAAAATAAGCGGAAAGAATTAAGAATTAAATAGTCCAAAATTACAAGTACTGTTTTGGAAAGCTTTTGTATTACATAAAGTAGAAATGTGATTCTTACACTGCATTACAACAATTTGAACCTTAATGAATTTGAGGTAATGGACCTTATGCATGTGACGTCACATCCTCCGACACGTGACCTGCCGGAGGCAGCCATTGGTCAGTCTTAAACAGCTGACTCAGAACTGCTTTTATTTCTGAGTCGCTTATAGGCCGATCGTTTTGTTTATTCCTCCACAGCTGTTTTTTTATACTCTCGAACCCAAACGGTGCATAAGGTCCATTGCGAAAACTACAAATAAGGTTATGACATCACGCCATGCTACTTAAAAGTATTGATGGCACTGCATCCAGTGTCGAAACCAACTTCATTTGAAGACGCTATGTCTCAATCCAATCCATCAATGGAATTCACGAAAGCAACTTCTTTCACAGGGTAATAGACAAATGAAAAAATAATATCAAATGAACGACAGCAAAAAAAATCTGTCATTGATAAATCAGCCAAGCAAACCAGCGCCAGGTTCGTCCCATGTACTGTTTATTTGCATGAAGCCCCAAAGCGGTTGTCTCATTTTTTTGCCAGCTTAACAACTTTGTTCGACGCTTTCTTGTTCAGAAGATATCGCATTCCACCAACGTTTCTAGATCTGTTTTGTTTTCAAAACCGGAATATGATTTCGTGATCATAAGAAATCGTTTATCACAGTATGAAATATGGGACAAGGGTTTCTTTTTCGCAGCACTTCTTGTTGTCTGTTTTCACAAGAAAGCCGATGTTTGTCAATCGCCCTTCGTAACCTGGTAAAGATGAGGGATTGCGGCTATAAATCAATTACAACTAATGTACAGTGATAAGTGGGCTTTGATTTAATTAGTTGCTTCTACTTGATGTCGGGCTCAGAAATTTGCATTTGGTTCGCCATATAGAATGAAAAAAGTTGCCAATTTGTGTATGATAAATGACTGTGGATATCTCGAAAGGAACAAGAAAAAGTATTACTATATGAGTGAATTGTTATTGTTAGTTAATCAACTCATAACAAGTTTTGGTAATCATAAAAATGAAAAGAATAAATAGTTAGAATTCGTTTCGAACTCGTTAGTCTTTTTCAGTAAATCGTCGTCAGATAATTCAGATATACGTTTTCTCCTGCAAGGCGTTGCACTCAACAAACTGCATTCGTAATAACTTCTAACAAAGTCCATGAAACAGTCGCTTCACTTTGCCGATTGCAGAAGTTTTCAAAACGAAATTGTTGGTTGAAAGAGCATATGACCTGCGGAGTAATTCTTGATCAAAAAATGCAAACATCCATTTTGTGAAAAAACTGTTCAAGGTTGAATTTTAATTTTCGGTGAAAATTTGATGACTTATGAGACGAGTCCTATGTAGCCTTCTTTTCTTTGAAAATTACTATAGAATTTAAAACGTTTTAAATTTTCAGTGATCAGGAATTACCACTGGATCGGGGTGATTCCTGATCACTTCTGGGGTAATTACTGAACACCTAGGTTTTTTCAGTGAAGATGCATTTTAAAAATAGTTATTCAACAGTAATTAACGAATAATACATTAGATCAAATCAATAAACCAACAAAACATAGTTAAGCAGCTGATAAGACGATTTATTTGAAAAAAAGCAACAAAATTTAACACCTTAAGTTTTCCAAAAATCTTTGCAAAATTGTTTAGCATTTATATGCACTGTTTATTCCTGCATAATCAACAGTGAATGTTTCAGTTCCATTTAAGGATATAGGACCACAAAAAAATATATTTGACGTTTATTTTTTCAATTATGTCACATTTGGTATCTTCTGAGAATAATGGGCTTTTTTGCCGTAGATTATGCCCATGCATAAATTAACTCACCCAATCTTCCCAGACATGACAGTGTTTTTGTAAGTACATAGCTAATTCATATTTGTGTCTTCTTTATTTTTAATTACAAAATCAGAAACAGTTATTTTAATTTCTTTCTATTCCCCATCTTGCCACACTCTTTAGACAAGCAGCCAACTCATTCTCATGTCCTGCAGGAATATAGGAAACGACTCCCAAATGTTTTACTACTGTGATGGATTCTTTAATTTCATTAAGTGAGAGTGTAAAGTTGACAACAACAGATACAGCAGCAGCTCTCACACTGAAACTTCCATTTTCAATCTTTGAAACAGCTTCATTAATTTTGACTTCTAGAAACTTAATATCTTTTTCAGGTTTATAGTTTCTCACCATATTTATCAGGCTAATTCACTAAGCTTAAAAATTATCACTTAAAAATTTTTGCAAACATAGAATCAATATACAAGCAAGTTAAGACTTAGAAATGATTCAAATTAGAACACTTTATTTATTTATTTTTGCTTACAGTTAGAAAAAAAACCATTTTGGCTGCAATTAAAATATGTTTTATAGTGATTACAGTTAATAAATGTGAACTGTCATTTAAAAGAATTAAAATATTTATTACCTATTTTTGATGATATTTATGACAAGAAATGACGATCAGGAATAACCCCAATGATTAATAATTACCCCATCTATAGTGGTTAACATTTGATATAGTTCACTGTAATTAATTTCAATATTTACAGTAAATGTGAAACAAGTATTCAAAGGCTAACGCTATTTTTAGATAAAATAAAAAGAAAGTAACACTAAATATTTATTATCAAGAGAGGGGGTAGGGCCTTTGTAAAAATGTGGATATTCAGGAACCCATCTTTGAAATGGCAAGTATAATAAACAGTTTAAAAGATGCTTAATTTGATAAATGAAACAGCAAATTATAATTGAGTAAATGTAGTTATACTTTAATAAAATGTTCAAGGATTTCTAACCATATCAAGTTTCATAAAAATTTCTTTTTTTTTTAATAAAAATTAGGTGATCATTATTTACCCCAGAAATGTGGTGATCGTGAATTCCCCATTTCACCCTACGTAAGGAAATTAGATACATAATGAAATATCAGGTAAAGGATAATGAGAACGGGTTTTCCAAATTTAGTTGAAATGTTTAAAATAATTTTCTTTATTTATTTTATTTCATTTTGATACGGAAGTATAGAACAACTGGTGTCCTTTTTCTTGCTATGAGACCCCATGTGGGGTCATTTCCTAGAGTTCCAGTGGACCCAACTTATGTGAATATTTCTCGATTGCTCAAGATAAATTGAATGAAACTGGGGATCTAATAGGAATATTTATGCTATTTATTACTTATTTCGAGTGACTTTAAAAATAATTGAAACGTAAGTGATGCTAAAAGAATAATGTTATGACATCTAGACAGAGTTGTCACCATTTTATCGCAATTAGTTAATATAACCATTCAATGAAAATTTACGATGAAATTCGCATGCAAGAGATAAAATGAAAATTGCACCTCTTGTCTTTCTTATTAATATTGTGTGTGTGTGTGTGTGTGTGTGTGTGTGTGTGTGTGTGTGTGCGCGTGCGTGTGTGAAATAATGAATAAAAGTGGGTTTTAATCAGAAGGTTAATCATTATTTAGGTCGATTAATCAGATGTGTAGTGAATCAAACAAAAAAAAGTGTTAACAAATGGCATAAAATAAACTATATTTATTTTTAAATTAAATATAAGATGATTTTAATTACTCACCATAAAAAGTTTTACCGACAGTGAAATCAAGTAAAAATTAGTAGTCATTTATTAAATTAATGCTTAGTGTCAAATCTACAGAATGGAACTCACAGTTTTGAGTTGTGGCCAGTGATTTGAAATATATGAGATTTGCGTTCAAATCACAAAATTAAAGATCTATTCAATAATAGTTGACAGCAAAGAGAGATATTAATGAAGGTCATAAATTCATTCCTGTTAATAAAATGATAAAATTTCGCCATATTCTGCTATTATTATTATTCATAAGATATAGGTGGTTGCTATAAGAAGACGAACCACCCTACATTTTCTCAATGAATAATGATATGAATTCTGCAATAAGGTTTAATAAATCCTTATAAAGAAATGTTGAGACAAATGCGAAAAAGTTAAGTTCTGTTGTTTCACAAGCATATTTACTAAAAAAAATATTTTTGGCTCCCTTCTTCTCGTGATGATATATTTTAAATAATGAACAATATTTTTCGTCTATGAGTAAATAACCAAAAAAATACACATTTAATCTATTTTTAAATAACTATTTTCCAATAGTTTGGCAAAGAAACTCTTTGATTATTAACTATCTCATTTTTATTTTATTTCCACAGTAATAAATTTTTCACTGTTTGAAAATTCATTTGTATATCTTATATATTCTGTAATTCACTTATGTCTGTCCTGGAATTTTTTTCCCGCAAAAGACAAATTAATTAAAATAACAATTCTCCCTTCCTCTCCTCTCCCACTGGGAAAAAAAAGAAAGGAAAGAAACAATAAAAGAAACTCTGGGGTTTTATAAACGGTATTTTCGATTTAGTTTGAATACAAAATCGGATTTCAGCTGTTAACATCTTGATCGCGTATTAACAAGAATACTTTTGTAAATCATATGGAATTTGCATATCATTTAATAAAGAAATCGACTCTGTAGTGAATGCTTAAGAGCGTTTCTCAACATTTGTTATCTTTATAATCTTTGATTTAGAAAGTATTTCGACAAAAATATTTGTTCCAGCTACTATGATTAAACTCATAAACGTGGAATTCTATAGAAATTTTAGTTATCTTTTTGTTTCAATCCTACTTAGAAATGTATTTTTTCTTTCCTCATTGCAGTTAATTTTATTTATTCATGTGTGACCATTCTACGATTCCATCTGACTTTCAGGGGATAACACGAATTCACATTTGTTAGCTACTTATTGAAAGCTATTTATATTTAACTATCGATTTGATCCATTTACAAGCCTAAATAGTTAATTGTCAAGCAATCTCGGTTGAATTTTAAACTGCTTTCAAATTTTTAGATCAACCTAATGATAAATGACAAACATAGTTTAACACTTTTTAAAGCTATTTATAAATGAAAATGATTGCATTATTTTAAATATTTAATACCACATCAACATTTTAGATAATTTTTACGGTTGTTTTCAATTGTTATCATATTGAATAATCGTCAATTCACAGAACAGCTTTTCTTCGAAGAAATAGTCCCGTCAGAAATAGGAATAAAAGCTTTACGATTTCTTTTCCAGAATAATTAATATTAATCGTATTAATAAAATAATAAGAAGACACAAGTTAAATCATAAATACAAGCAGCTTAGATTAAAAGTGAAAGATCAGCATTTTTAATCGTCTTTGTGGTTATTCTTACTCATCATCATATTTAAAAAACTAATAATTCATAGATAATACTTTCAAAAAGCTATTATGACAATAAATTTAACTTAAAAGTTGTGTTTAGCGAAAATGAATTCAAAGTAAAGTCTAAATTAGACGGGTTAATAAAGTAATAAGCGGATTAAATAAGCTAAAATAATTAAGAAATTCAAATAAGTATTATAAAATAATATCAGTTGATTTCAAAAACCCAGTTAAATCTGCTTTTAATAATGTCTTGATTGAAAATAGAGAAATACAGAAATTTGTATGAAAGTACACAGTCATACAAATTTCCCATAAAGTCATTGAAACTGCCATTAAAAAAAGGACTTGTTATAACAAGTGGAAGGACAAAGTTGATAAATTATTAGGAATAAAACATTAAACATTAATAAATCTAACAAAATTATAAATGATGTAATTGGTATATCAAAATGACACTGAATTTATCATTTTTTTTCGAAGTCCAACTATCTTTCAAATAAAAGAATCAAACAAATAGACGGTAAAATTATTATATTTAAATTGTCAATAACAGAAGTCTTATTAATTAGACAAATAACAAAGTTGGATTGTTATTTGAAACAAATCATTAAATCCGAGCTTAGAAAAAATTCGAATAGGTATATAACAAAATAAAAGTTGATGGAATAGAAATTGCCTTTAATTATTCCTCGCAGTGTCTCGCAATCGTTGCAATCAAATAGATATCCCATAAAAGGTATTGAAATTGTCATTAAGAGACGACTTATTAATTACAGAAAATGAAATGTCATTTGGAACAAATCATTAAATCCAGGCACTGAACTATGACACTTAAGAAATAATTCATTTTAATGGCACCACGATTCATCTCCATTCCGGTAATTCTTGTTTAAAGACTGTTCTGACAAAAATCGAAATATGGTTTTAATAATGCAAAGCAATTGAATCGCGATTGTCATTTGCTGAAGTAAGTACCTAATGGTTTTCAGAGGTTTTAACTACTTATCCTAAGTGAAGCCGCATGTTTTCGCATCCGTTTGTCGCCCCGAAATGCCTAATGATATACATCGGAACTCGAGAGATGTCGTTTTTCATTCATCAGTAAATTCACGAATTCCCATGCTTGTACCTAAAACGCTATAAATTTCGAACAAATCATAGTAACAGCAGTTTTTGCATTATTGAGCACTTGGGAACCAGCTTTTCGCATTTCATAATAATCCGAAGGGCAACTGAAAAATCGATAACAAAGGTATCATTTCTCCAAATGTCAGTTGCGTTTTGCAGGTCTTGCTGGCAGGTTTGAAGCAGAACTATCTAAAGCTCTTCACGCCTAAGTTGCTCCGAAATCTACGAAATGAAACGATGCTTCAACCATTCGCAATCGTGTGGTTTTCGATCATTTTTGTTTCAAGCCGGTATTATCGACATGGTACACTGATCCATGATCGAAAGGGGGCAATAAATTGAGCATTTGACAGCTTTTTACTGATTATGCGACGAATATCTCGTTATCTGCCTAAAATTCGGTTTATCATCTGTATCTAAATCGGTATTCAGTGTGCGTCGGGACTCGGGTTCTTCAAATAAATAGGATTGGCTCAAACCACATTCGGTTGCTTTCTCAGGTATGAGATTATTCACAAATATGGTTCGAACTGTTTTCTTTTTACCGATGCCGAAAAGGTTTGGGGCTATAAAAGAGTGCGGATTCTTTTACAGTTGTAAATGTATTAATAGTCTCAGGGTAATTCAAAATTTATGGAGTGTTAAGCCGAGAGATTGCACTGCCTTATTTTCCAGTATAAGATTTGATTGCGAGCGTTTTATGGGTATAAATTGTTGAAAGTCTATGCACACATACGCGTCAGGCATTTTAATAAGTTGCACTTAAAACTGATCAGAGCATAGATCTTTTTATGGCTTTAATAACTTAATCTATCGAAAAATTATTCCATGTACGTGAAAATATTTTCATGCATTGGTAATAAAAAGAATTCAGAAAGAAAAAGCTTTGAAGGATAAAAATATTATGATGCATGAAAAGGATTAAGAAATAAAAAAATGTTTTATAATCTATTGTCACGGCGTATCTTAAGCTTTTTCCATTTTGACTGAAATAAATATTCCACAACATCATCTATGACCCCAACTCAAATGTACATTATAGTAAGGGGATAAATAACAATTAACTAAATTCATTCGCAAAGTTTTAAGGAAAAATTCTAAATTAGGATAACTTTGTAAATATTTTTGTTTCTTGTATTGATCAAGATCACAAAATAACTCTTAATCTTGTTATAGATTAAGGCTTCTTTTGTAAGCCTGGCCCACAATTAATGCAAGCGACCTTAGAATCGCAATCCATAGTTTAAGAAGTCCTGCACTGTCCGTTATTTAGCATTGGTTAACATTTGATCATAACAAATAGCTTTTGTAATGTATTTGTATTAGATTGAAAAATGGCTCTTCATTAAATGAAGCGAATCTAACTAAGTTTCATACAGCTTCTTTCAAAATGATAGAGAGCGCATTATCAGATATACATTAATTTTTAAATCTTAATAGAATCCAATATGATCTTCTAAAACTCGTGTCACTTTATTGGAATTTAAGGAAAAGAAAGAAAGACAAAAATTCCCATAATCCCTTACTACGTATTTTATCTCATTTGGTAGGAAAGTGAATATTCTCTTGATTTTAAGATTGGTTCAATTTTGCAAACAATTCTTGTAACAAATTGAATAACGACATGAAATAAAAATACAATGATATTAAAATCTTCTTAACGATAAAGCATCGAAAATAATTAAAATACATACGTGCAAAAAAGAAATTAAAAATGCAAAAAAATTTTAATTTAAAAATATATTTAAGTCTAAACATAAAAGAATATATGTATTATTTTCTAAGCTTTCAGAGGAGGAGATTAATACAAAACAAGAGACGAAGATGACTCTTTCTTCTTTTAAATAAAAATATGTACAATTAAATATGGCCATGAAAAGTCTGCTGAAAATTACCACGTTACTCAGAACAGGTTTACATGCGACTCATAAAATAAAATTAGAATAAAAATTAATTCTGTAAAAGTTTTGTAGGAAACAAATTCTTCTTCTTTCGCCAGAATGACTTTAAACCAATATTATTTCTCGAGTAAAA
Source organism: Araneus ventricosus (assembly GCA_013235015.1). Classification (NCBI taxonomy): domain Eukaryota; kingdom Metazoa; phylum Arthropoda; class Arachnida; order Araneae; family Araneidae; genus Araneus; species Araneus ventricosus. The sequence goes on from BGPR01000407.1 coordinate 405,634, forward strand.
TAATTCTAACTTAAATTGTAATCACAAAAACCTTAATCTTAAAAATGTCTGATTGGCATTAGCTTAAACTCTGCAGAACAAAATCCAGATAATACAGTGAAGAAAATCATTAAACTTTAAATGAAAATTAATTCGAAGAATTCATGCGAAGGTTTAAAAAAATATTTGTCAAAGTAGAACAAAGGTTATGTGATACATATTTATTTTATTTTATTTTAATAAATTGTATTCGTAACACCAAAGAGAAGGAAGGATGAATGCAAAGATAAAAAATACTTTTTTCAAATGTAAGTACTGAAAATACGGTTTGTATTTAACTGTAATAAGATGCTCAATTATGAATGCAAATACCTAAGTATCCTAACAAAATAAGAATAATAGCTCACGTTTACTTAATTTTGACGCTATTTTTTAAATTTTCTAACTTCTTTAAATATTTATAATATTTAATAATTTTATTAAATTAATTTTGTAAACTCAAATACTATACAGAAAATGATTTCCGAACTTAACATAATTAATATTCTATAATGTAAATATTGTGTAGAGTTACATTGGTTGAAACCATCAAAACAGTCTAAAAGTTGAATAAAAATGAACCGAATGTCTGCAAGAGTATTTTTTAGTAAAAGTGGCTCAACTTTTTTTTAACTATAAAATTCTTTTTACACTTGAGTTATTAAAATTAATTTTGGCATGTAACAAAAAATATTGGAAAACTTTCCTTTTTGCTAGGTAATACTGAAATCCTTCTGTTTCCAAAGATATGCGAGACCAAAAAATGCTTAAATTTGTAAGTTAAATCATTTACTTTATCAATTCCTGTAGCTTGTTTCTCTTTCTTTATAAACAAATTTCGATTTTGTTCCGTAAATGAAGTCAAACATAAGGACGTCTATACAAGATAAAATGACGTCTTCAGCAATAGATTTTATGTAAATGAAACAATTATAG
>BGPR01000407.1:406597-416857 GCA_013235015.1 Araneus ventricosus
AAATGACGTCTTCAGCAATAGATTTTATGTAAATGAAACAATTATAGTTTCTTTTCCAAGAGTTTTTATTTGAAACATTTTTTCTAGAGAAAAAAATAAGTTTTTTAAGAAGTATTTTTTCCTGGTAAGATTTTTTTTTTTCGTAAATATTTTTGAATGTCTAGAAAAACCTTAAAAATGAAATAATAAGCTTTGAAATAAAATTTCTGACTAATACAATAATAAACAATGTAATAACAATGATATACAAGAGTAAAATTTTGATGAAAATTAATAATTTTTATTTTTAAGAATCTTTAGATAAAAACCTTAAAAATTGAAAAGAAAAACATATAAATGGTGTCAATTTATTGACACCATTTATATTTTTACATTACTTTAAGAAGTTCTATTTCCTTTTAAACTCTTTAACACTAGTTATAAGTATCTGCTTAATGAAGTTAAAATCAGAAAAATGTTAGTATGAGTCTGTACAAATTCTTCATTATCATTTAGGTTTATGTATACTCATTTTGCAAAGGCGGTGAATCTTACTAAAGAAATTTCAAAAGCTTTATTAAATACATCTGAAGTTATTATTATTGATTTTGCTTCATTTGCTGTCCATTTTTATATGTATGAAATGCAAAATTTGTTACATTTGTAGAAAATAAGTTAGTTATTATTATTACGATTAAACGTGACTAAGGATGCATTAGTTGGCTTTATATTTTGCAAAGAAAGGCGAGGTAAACAAGATATCGAATCATTGACACAGACAACTGATACTTGACAGTAATAATTGGTTTTAAAAAACACCTCTGATGTGAGAGTGAGAGTGAATTGGCAGATTGCTCCACCATTGGAACAATTGTTAAAAAGGGGGATAATTCACTATGAACCACAATAAAGCTAAGTTGATTTAAATAATTAAGTGTTCCCAGAGGAGTTTATTATTATTTAACAGAATTTTTGAAATGATTTTTTTAATCTGTTTTCTCAAATAAGAATGCTTTAAATGTTTAAGTTTTGGCTTATATTACAATAATAATTTGCTAACAAATTCGTTATGTCTTGTGACTTTTTCTCGTGCTCCAGATGTTAAAAAACACTTCTGTTGTTCCGATTGCACCCATTTCGAAATAACTTTTTTCATGTTGTACATGAAATTGTAATTAAAAAAATACACATGATTTTTTTTTCTCTTTGAATCGTAAAGTCAAGTCAAGTCCTGCCATTTTTTTGTTTTAGTTAATAAATTTGCTTAAGTAATTTCTTGTTACATGCATATGAAATTATTTTATTGCCTTACAATTCCGTAAAAGCATTACTTTCGCTCCATATACCTTTTAAATGAAATATCCGTCACATTTGTTCTTTCAAAATAATTTTCATACTATGACAACTTAAAATACTTTTGTCAAAGATTCTTCAGCTTAGAAAAAGTCTTTATTGCATTAATAAAAAATCGTGTTAAAGCTTAGAAAATTTGCAAGAATAATGTATGATAAAGCTAACTACTTTAATTGTTTCCGAGCATTGCGATTTATTTGATATGTTCCGAAACCGTGAACTGTTTTTCTGCGGAAAAACAGTTCACCGAAACCCGAGCCAATAACGTCGGCTTCGGTGGTGGTTGAAAGATACCGGTGGGGGAAATTAGTTTGTATCTTTGCGTACAGATGGCGTGTACAGTACGGATTTTAAAATTCGAAAAGACCAGTGTCGCTGGAGACTCTTGTAACTCATCACAGCATTACTTATAAAATATGAGTGTAGCAGAGTTCTTAGCGAAGACAAAAAGTTTTTCACAGAATATTCAGTTCCTTTGTCGCAATTTGAGATGCTCAGTTAGTCCCTATTTTTTAAATAATTTCACAATTCTTTTAATTTCCAAATTATGATGACTATGAAAAATGAAATTACTATCTCACTAAAATATTAATTTTGATAGACTCTTAACATGAAAAAATGCTTGGATATTATCTAACTGAATTTATCTGATAAGTTAATATAATTCAAGACCTATTTAAAGTTTTTAAACATGTCTTTTCGAAATATAAAAACAGTAATAAGTAAAAAAAATGTATGCTGACTTACGACTTATTTACAATATATACACACAATTAATAATGTTTACATAATAAAAGGTTTCAATAACTAATTGAATTTCTCCAGATAATGAGAAATATCTTTTTAAAAGGTGTTTTTATGTCTGTTAACTAAATTTTTTCCAGCTGGATCATTTTGGCAAATATTACATGTATGAAAATAAGTCATCTGATTTGATCTGATGCTAATTCTGATACATGCAGTACATTTTGTAATTTTAAAATATTTTTTTTTATTTTTTTCCCCTTTATCTTCATGAGGTGAGTAGGGATGAATTCATGAATGTCAGTTTGCACGGTGACTAAAATTAATTTAGTTTGGTTAAATTAAAGTTTCATTCTGGAGCTATATCAGAGATATTTTTGTAATAATTCCATAATTTTGAACCGTGGTCAGATGACGAAGACTGCACGTAAGCCGTCACCACTTTCTCCACACTTCCACACCATACCCGCAAAGTAACAAATGGGCTACTAATGAAGTTGTGTTATGCATTAAATTTATCTCTTTTAACCACTAACTAAGGTACATTGCAACTATTTTCTATTGCTTGAATTTTTGCCTCATTATACTGTTTAATTAACGTATCATGAATTTCAAATTCTAGTGCTGTAAATTTTGCAATATATGCTGTTTGTGCAGAAAATGAATAAGTCAAGAATTTTTATTATCAGTTCTAAAATCCGTTGTAGTATTTCAGTATCAGCTTCATATTTTATCATTTTATTGAGAAGACATATGCAAAAAATACATTGCTCAGAATTTAAGTTATTAGAAATTTTCATTATGCATTTAATTATCTTTTCTTTTGTTGTTTGTTTGTTTTCGAAATTAAAAATCAAAATCTTGTTTACTTTATGAGCGATTTCTCCAAATAAGAAATATAACAAGCAAAATTGTATGCACTTTTGAAAGAAAAAGACAAAGTACCTAAATACGTAAGCGATCTCTTTGAAGATTATAGCAAAAATGAACAAATCAACACCATAAAATTATTACATATATTAAGACGCAATATGTCAAATCTGTTCGTCAATATTTGCAATATCTCTTTTGGCTACATTTTTCATTTGAGAAAGAGATAAAATTACTGCGATTGGAACTTTTGCTTAAATCGATGCTGAACAGAATGATTTACAGAAATTCAGTTACTAAACTTATTTCTAACTCTAACCATCACAGTAATGTCGTCCTTTGTAGGATAAGTATATGAATTCTATAGAAAGAAAACGAGGAGTTTGCAATATCTCTTTTGGCTATATTTTTTCATTTGAGAAAGACATAAAATTAATGCGATTGGAACTTTTGATTAAATCGATGCTGAACAGAATGATTTACAGAAATTCAGTTACTAAACTTATCTCTAATTCTAACTATTATAGTAAAGTCATTCTTTTTAGTATAAATGAATGAATGTGAATTCCATAGAAAGAAAACGAGGAGTTTGTAAAATAAATGGGTGGGCTAGATTTTGGTGGGAAAACATAGTCGTAATTGCATCCAATGCAAAATTTTCAATCAGAGAAAAAGATTGCATCCAATGTAGATTTTAATTCTATTTTTGGAATATAACTAACGACAATAATAATAACCGAAAAAACTCGGAAATTCAATTCTTAGAACGTTCCACTCAATTACTAACATAATTCGATTTGTCTTCGTGCATAACAAGCTCAGGTGTCGTCCTCGTCATCTGACCGCGGTTCAAAATTACGAGGTCCGTCCCTAAATAGCCCTCGTGTTGCTTCAAAACGGGACGTTAATATAACCTAACCTAACGTGCATAACATTCGCAGAAATATCTAAAACGGAGAAAAATACTAACCACCTATTGACTGAATGAATGACAAAACAACTGGCAACGTAGGAGCTAAGTTCAAGCAGTATTTATAAAAACAAGTTACATTTTAAAAATATACTGAAGAAAATTTACTAGGTTTTATTAAAATATATAAATACGCATGTGTATTTCATATGCATATAATATACAAGTGTAAAATGCAAATAAATTTATAGTAAAAAGGACAACATTTTGCTGCAGTTGTTCTAATATATTTTTTTAGTATTTCCATAATTTTTTCTATGTAATGATGGATTGCAGTTAGAATTAATCACAAACACAATACGTAGTCCCAGTTCAACGCCAGCAAAATAAATGTCGCAAAATTAAGGACACACAACTATACTTGTGTCTCTTTGTATAGTAAAAACCGTTCTCTATATACTATAGTTCAAACCGTCTACTGTGCCAGAACACAGCGGTAAGTTTGTATGTATTAACCAAGTAATAAGTTTCAAAACTGAAATAAATAACAGAATATTTCTGCATAATATTGTTATAAAATATTATCTTATAGTTTGCTAATAACTCTGTAAGATAAAAAAAAAATGGAATGTGGAAGATTTTATAAATTGATAACTAAACTGGGGGAATATTTTGATAGTCATAATAATAATAGAAACTTTTTTCCCCAAGATCTATTTGAAGATTAACTTTTACATTATTTTTAGGATAGAGGGCAGTCTTTGTTTACATAATTGTCATGTATTTTTTTAATGAATAAAAATACAAAATCATAACATACCTGGGGTGTAGATGTATAGCTATAGCCGCATGGAGAGCAGGACATAATATAGAAGCCACTTTTAACAGTACTTAGTCTAGAGCAAGCCTAGACGCAAAAGTTTTCAAAGTCACAATAAATATAGTTGCAGGAAAAAACTGGCTACAGTCGCCTTTTTTTCCACTAGCCTTAGTTATCAATCAACATTTCAGTAACACATAAATCAGTCACAAAATTTTTGCTTGCATCAAAACCATGCTTGATAACAATCTCATACGTCGAAAACGAAAATTTTTCAGTTCAGTTCCTCGGTATTAAAAAAAAAATCAACTCCAAATCGTCCAATAATAAATAAGAGTCACCGAAAACTGCAGGATGAATCACTGTTGGCCTGCGAGTGTTACGTCACTACAATTAGCGATAGGTAATTGCGACCGACGACTAGAAATGTTGCAGCGCGCAATGTGACGGCTTCTCCGGTAACTGCTGATCTGCGACTCAGTGTTGCTACGAGATGTGTTGACCAGCCCACCGCAAGTCTAGAGTGGAGTTGTTAACATGCGTACGAGTCGCGCAGTGAGTGTTTGACAATAAAAAAAAGTAATAAAAAAAGGAAAAACAGGTTTCCGTCGTGAAGGCGGCGCTTTCACATGCGCCGTTCAGTAGGCTCCTCCTCCTAGAAACGCTTGATTGGCATCCCGGGAAGCTCCGCCTTCTCGCACTTTTTTTTCACCTTGTCAGTCACGAAATGATGCTTGAGATTGACATTTTTCTGACAATTTCTTTTCTGTTGGACCGAAATATTTGTGTATCTCAGAGGTGAAAGACTCCGTGGAATTCGCTGGAAAGGTAATTTTCGATTTGTTTTTCACCCCTTTCTTTTTCAGAAGCTTTTTCATCAAGTAAGGAATGAAATAAAGTTAGAGTGAAAGCCGACCGAAGTTTAATTAGTATACTTTTCAGAAGCAGATACTGAATGTCGTGATTAATTTTTTTTAGGGTTTTTTCACCTTCTTTTTTTTTTTTTCGTCATAGAATATGAGCAGCCCTTTTTCTTTGTGTAAACTTATAAGAAGAGAAATTTTTATTGATGCTAAATTGTTTTGGTAAAATAAAATTTAATGTTTTCAGGAAGGGTTCTTTAATCATTTTGATCTTTCAAACCTTTTGTCAGAAAAATTAAAAAACCTCATAATCTAATTTTCGGCCCAAAAAATGTTTTCCACTAAATATGGTGAAGTAGTCCCACTAATCACAAAAATATTTAATGATAAACAAATTAAAAATGAATTAACATAGTTGTTTGGTAAAGTTTAAATAAAATATTAAAAAAAGTTAGTTATTCTGTAATGACTTTTGATAATCAGGTTAAAAAAAATCTATGGTATCATATTCTCGGCGAGTCCAATATCTTCCTATGTAACCCGTTTCGCTGTTGAAACCATAATTTAAGAAGCCTTTTTTTCTAAAATTTATCATATGCTTCCAAAGTTGAAAATCAGAGGAATTTTAGTCAAAATTATAGAATTTTTCCTTCGTTTACAAAGTTAGGCTTAATTTCTGACATAAAAAGAAAAAGGAAATTAATAAAAAAAATAAATAAAGTCAAAATTCAGCTTGCGTAAGCTATGCGCATGAAACTGTATTACTCATTTTAAAAAATCAGTTTCACCCCTCAAGTTTTATAGCTCAGCAAAAGCAGGTATTCACCAAATAGCCACACGCAATTAGCCAAATGCGAATTATGATGAAAGTTTGTCGAGGCGAAATACACTTTATTTCGCAATGAAATGTTTTCAGTCAAACCAATTTTCTATTGTATGATTCTAGTTTCCAATGTTTTAAACAAATAGTACCACAGATATTCAAACAGCGAAGAATGAAACGAAATCTTTCAACCCTCTTAAAATAACTCTTAATATTTCTTTAAGCCCCAGTATGTTATTACGATTAACTTAATTTCCGAATGACTGAGGTATGATATTAAAAGTGAGTAAAAATGAACCACTTCTTTAATTGTCTTATTAAACAGAGTTTGAATGCAGTATCTTTTAGTTTTATGTTAGAAAAAATTGGAAACATTGCAAATATCATTAGATTTCAAAGTACTGATAATATTGATTTAATCAGCAATAATTTATCAGAATTTTCCAGCTCAGCTCAATAGAGACGCAAAAGCGCAAGAGATGCATTCTGCGTCGGAAAATTTCCTATGGTCATAATACTAAAAAAGTGAAAATTTTAAAAAACGCATGATGAAAATCATCTTGTTAAACTAAGCTTGTATCATGTTATTTCAAAGCACATATAATATTGATTTAATCAGCAATAATTTATCAGAATTTTCCAACTCGGCTCACTAGAGACGCAAAAGCGCAAGAGATACATTCTGCGTCGGAAAATTTCCTATAGTCATAAAAATAATAAAAGTGAAAATTTAAAAAAAAAAAACGCCTGATGAAAATCATCTTGTTCAACTAAGCTTGTATCATGTTATTTCAAAGCACAGATAATATTGATTTAATCAGCAACAATTTATCAGAATTTTCCAACTCAGCTCAGAAGAGACGCAAAAGCGCAAGAGATACTATTCTGCGTCGGAAAATTTCCTATGGTCATAATAATAAAAAAGTGAAAATTAAAAAAAACGCGTGATGAAAATCATCTTGTTAAACTAAGCTTGTATCATGTAATATAAGATTATACAAAGGCGTGTTAGTGAATAAGCTTAAACACATTTTGACAGGCCGATTTGTTAGTTCTTCAGTTCTTTTTGGCGTAACTCTACGACTGTGCCCGCGTACTCCAGTCTAAGAAATTTTGTTCTTACTAATTATATTTTTTTAATGTCATTACTCTACTCTAATCTGTTTGTATAACGTAATAATAAAATTGAAAGAAATTTATTTCTGAATGAAAAACATTTTCTAAACCGGAGCTTCTTGGACTTCCTCCCACCCCTTTATGGCGAAAAGCATATTCGCCACCTCATATTTACCTAAAAAATTTTTCCTCGGGGCCAAATTTGCATTTACTTATTGAAAATTTTAGATTCAGATTAAAGGGATTTTTTAAAGTTATTTTTCTGACTAGTACTTGAGAATTAATACGAAGTAACTTTTGCAAAGCTTTTAGAACTCCAACAATATCTGCGATCAACCCCAGTTTTGAAGAAGTTTAATTATCACATAATTCAGCATCTGCGCAATATAATTTTCGAGTTATGGTAATTTTGCATTTTATTTCATTTATCCTAAGATAGATTAATATTTCTAAATTGTTGATTAACACGTATTATGCTTATTAGAGAATTCACGGTTAAAGTATTCTTTCATTAATTAATCATATTTGATATTAAAATTATTCTTTATTTCATATCTATTTAATTCAATCAAATCCTTGCTCAAAGATGAATTTTCTATCATACTTCATAAATTGACTGTTGCATATTTATGTAATGGAAAATAAGAAACACATACATAGTATAACGCATCACAAACCAAATAGCCTACTGTCATGTCAGATTTAGTATTAGTTCCAGTACATAAATTTTTGTCACTTGCTTGTGGGGAGCCTCTTTTTTCCTGTAACGGCCTTGTAGGTAAAGGGCTTTTCTAGAACCCTTTGCTCTACAATCGGGGTGTGGTGACAATATCATTCAAAGAGTAAATTCTCGAAAACATGGGGTCCACTTGAAAGAGTGGTTGAATGTGTTCTCACCTTGTTAAAGCATTTACCAAACAAGTTACCTCTACAACTAATGAGTTATTACGAATTTCTAAACCGGGTAGAGGGGGGTTTCAGCTTGAGGGGTTCTAGAAATGTGGAAGGTTTTCAGCTGGAGGGCATTTCAGCTCGTTAGCTGTACAAAGGGTTATTTCAAACGTGTCCGTTTAAAATACGGACATTGCAAGGTCACTTTGAAATCGTATTCTTTAAAAAGTTACTATGCTGTAGGTGTTATTGCATACTGATGATATATATTAAAAAGTTAATATATCAAATATATTTTAAACATTTGCATTAAAATTATTTCTTTATAATAAATTCTTCGAGAGAAATTCAAGTCGAAATCCGTAGATTCAAAGACTGGCTTTGTTCTGTCGATATTCTGAAATAAATATTTTTACTGTAAAATATTTAATAAATACTGCTGCTTACATACAAATATGTGTACATAAATGAATATATGCGCTGAAATAATATATTGGAATACGAGCCTTTTTTTAAACGCCTGAATGTAAAATGTTTTATTTCATTTTTCAGAATATGAAAATTACTATAAGCACTGAAACTAATAATTTTACAAATAATAGCAAAGCTCTTCTAAATTTTGTCCAATAGTTATTTGTAAAAAAGTGATTTAATTCTTTAAACTGATTATCATTAATGATTTCTAGCTACATTCTGAAATATTTTTCTAGTATTACTAGTAGTGCTACTATTAATCAACTTTATAAGGGAGACATTAATGGAATAAGAAACTACTATGAATAAACATAGTTAGAACCAAAAATAACGAAAGCATTAATTTAAAAAAGTTTTTATTTTTCATTTTGCGGTTAGAATGTCACTGAGAGACAAAAATTGGAAATAAACTAATACGATTAGAAAATAATTTTGCAAGCTTTATTAATATTTTCTTCTTGCAAAGCTGAATCTCTGTATAAACTAGGAAGTATTATTGATGTTTCAAAAGTAAATTTTTAAAAATTTTATTTTGCAGAAATTAAAAATTGCTATAAGCATTGAAACTGAATTTATATCTTTCTGTAAAAAAAAATTGCCCCATCCGAAAAAACTGATAACTCTAAAAATGTTTTAACATTTTACAGCATCGAAGATTTCTAAAATTTCTTATTTATGAATAACTTTCTGTGGAATGTCGTGTTTAGTGAGTGTCACAAACGGTTTCATCAAAATCTTCAAATGGACAATGTTTCTGTTATTATTCAACAAAAAAGTTGTTTGAAATTAAAAATATTTGATTCAAATTAAATAATTTAATTATTAATTTCAGTTTAAAGTACAATGTAAATAATCACCTTAAATTGATGCTTTGATTGTGAGTAGGTAACAGAAAACTAGCCAGGGAATGCACTACGAGAAATATACATAGCTTCGCTAGAGACATAAACTTTTCGTCAGAAAGATAAGTAATAGATCTTACCGACAAGATCCAAAAATGGCAAGAAAAAGGTGAATGTGCTCAATGGATATTTTTTTAAAAATTAATTCAGTGATTCTCTGAGTTAAACTTAGAACTTGGTTACTAAAACAATGCACACATTGAAGAAGACGTAAAAAGGTGAAAGTGCTCAATGGATATTTTTAAAAATTAATTCAGTGATTCTCTGAGTAAAACTTAGAACTTGGTGACAAAAACAATGCACACATTGAAGAAGACATAAAAAGGTGAAAGTGCTCAATAGATATTTTTTAAAATTAATTCAGTGATTCTCTGAGTAAAACTTAGAACTTGGGGACTAAAACAACGCACATATTGAAGAAGACGTAATGACTAGTTCTGAAAAATGGTGGCATATCTCTTAAGAACGCGGACTTATGCTTTAAATGTTGAAAACGAATTTATTTTGAATAAATG